>JAVFBW010171080.1:0-11142 GCA_034783835.1 Mopalia ciliata
ATACATACATATAGGTATACATTAGTTTTATGTTAGTATATTTATTTGAGCCCTATGGATTTGGACTAGCCCATCCTCTCTATGCTGATCGGAGTATAATGGTTGACTAGTTACTGCCCTTTGGAAACTAATATGATGACTCTAGCAAGACAATCTAATTCAAATCAGATCTCAAAAATGCTCCCTGTGTTTTGATTGTTGCTATACTGAGATCTAACCCAAACACCCCATCTATTCTGTCAATTGGTCTCTTAAATGGACCAATCACAGAGCTGCTTCTCAATTTTGGTTTATAAAAGTCGAGGATTTTCGCAGACGAACCGAAGTTTACCGACTGTATATTTAAAGAATACGCACGCAAAAGACAAACATCATTCAAGTAATAAACTTTTAAGTGGAGTGACATTTCACTTTCACCTGTTTACCACTTGTGGATTACAATATCAACACGGAAGAAAATCAGACCAGTTTCGCTTGTCAACAGCCGGGTTCGGTGTTAAACACAGCCCCTTGTTAGTTGTGTTTTTATTGCCCAACTGAAACTGTGACCTTTCATGAACCCTAGTAAACTTGACCTAATTGAACAGAATAGATGGGGTGTTTGCGTTAGATCTCAGTTTAGCGACAATCGAAACAAGTAATTCAATCTTTTTTTATACAATTTGTTTATATTATCGAATTGAGTCTTTTTATGTATGTTTTGCAAACAATTATGTATAGATGAAGTGAAATATACCCGTTTTTCTATCAAATTGACAATAGCTGGCTGTGTCAAATGCTAGTTGAATTCAATTCAAGCTGTGATAAATCTCTGAACAGGCTTACATCAATCAACCACATGCGGCGTCAGTGAATAAGTGCTCAATATACAATACACAGAAACCGTTATTACGTGTTGGTCAGACAGTTAATCCTCTCCAGGTAGCTACCTGTATTTAATTGATTGTCAAAACACCCCTGTTGTAAATAATGTAGTCAAGTTTTATCATCAGAGTTAACGGTCTTCAAATTAAATTTTTTTTATCGGGTCTGCACTGGGATAAAGATCACAATCTCAACTTTTGGAATATGCAATAATAGAAAAATCGCAAATTTTTAGCTGAGGGGGGTTAGAGTATCCTTAAAGTGAAATATCCATAAGGATCGATTAATCAATCAATAGTCAGGAATATGTAATACCAAAAATATAAATTTACATATAAACCTCAATACCCTTCCGTGTAATACAGCCATATGCAATCTGACATAAAACGTAATTGAAGTTGCACCTCTTGTTAACAGGTAAAGACAATTTCGTCATTTTTCCCATATGAAATATTATGTTTTAAAAATATCATCATAGGCGAAGATATCTAAAGCTGGTTGACATATCCACATCAAGACGATTCGCTCCAATGAATCCGTTTGTATACCTATAAATTCACTCTTAGTCACAATCCAACATATACAGTTTCCCACGAAGATTAGCAGATGTATGAGGCTGCACAAAAAAGCACACGCATGCCCACACTTTATATCCTTGTACTATTGGCAACCCTTTTTGTTTCACACCTCATTTTCCGGCTAATGAAGAATTTTTGTTCATCCGGATGTTTATGAGTATAACTTTGTTTTGTAACTATACTTAGACACTTGAAAGCTAGTCCATGGGAAAGCGTATAACGAAATTTGTTTCTGTTACTTTATTGAACTGAGCCTTAACCACAAACGTGTGAAATAAAGCTGTTCTTTTGATAATTCAACTTGGCTAATTTTCTTTTTCCAGGATAGCTGGGCGCATAATTTTCATGGCCAATATACAACATAAAAGGAATACAAAATTGTTTTAACAAAAAACGTACGATTCAACAACAAATGAATTTGTATGCCACATATATTTTTATTTTGCTTGGCTTTAGTAACATTCTAGAGTTGAAAACGAGATGGATTTCAGTGTGCTTGCTTTTACAATCATTCTATATTTTAAGAGCGGATGAATTTTGTTTGCTAGTGTTTAGTAACATTCTGAATTGTGAAACCAGATGAATGCGAGTCTGTTTGGTCAAAGAAAATTCTAGAGTTGGAAACCAGATGAAGTAAAGTTAACATATTTTGTCTGAAAGTTAAGTTGCCTTGCCTCTAGCAAAATTCTAGAGTTGGAAACCAGTAGATTTTTGATTTCCTTGTTTTTATATACAATCTGAAGTTTGAAAGCAGTTGAATATGAGTTTGCTTGGCTTAAGTTGCCTGCCTTTAACAAAATTCTGGAGTTTTAAAACAGATAAACTGAAATTGCCTTGCCTTTAGCAATATATATATTTGGGGGAAGGGAAAATATTAATTCCCATCGACATTGTGTATTTATTTTAATACACACTATGTAGAGCTTCTAACTTCAATTAAAATAAACTAAATTAATCTGACTGCAGAGTCAGATGAACAGTTACGTCCAAATAAACGTTTGTAGTTATGGATAAAATAGTCACTTTTTTATACCCTAGAAACACACATCAAATCTTACAAAGTATTAGAAATTACAATACATTTGACTTTCAATGCGTTTTGTTGTGACGTGGGAATATGCATGAGTTTAATAAAACGCGACGATATCGGTCAACATCATTTCTCTTTGGATATTTTAACAGTACTTCAGTTTTTATACTACTTAGTCTTAAGAAATAATCTTTATGAGAACATTTACACACAATTTAAGATAATGTGAAAATAGATATTTTAAGAAAATCTCTGAACGTTATACATGTAGATGGGAAATATTTGTTAATTTGCTAAAGTATTTCAGCCCTCTTTGTATATACTAGAAAGCGATTCGATACAGACATATTACATATTATATCAACAACAGTTCTTCTGTGAAATTTTGCCTTCTACTATGTTATTGGGGTGTTTTTTTCGGAAAACTTTGCTATCATTAAGGATTGCGTAGATAGTTCACTTGCCTTGTCCGAAAGCAATCTTACGCAATGTCTTAATATTCGATAGGCTAAAGATTAAGCCGTTAACAAACGAAAATAATCTGTATTTATATTTCAGTTCCAGAAAACCCACACCGTGTGCCATTTGTTTCAAGGGTGCAAACAACTATTATAGTTCAGCTGAAGTACCATATCTTGGGAAGCAATTTTAAAAATAATGATGTGGCTTTATAGGGATTAGGTGAGATGTTTGTGTCATTTTATGTTAATATAATAAAGGTTTTATGGATATAAATGTTCTTGGCTAAGATGTTGTGTTCGGGAGAACATTGACAGTTGATAAATAAATAGCAGGTAAAGGAGTGAAAATTGCTCTTAAGTTCGACATAAAGCCTTTTACAAGGTAGTGATGGATTCTGTCAATGGCCAGATCTCATCGAACATCCAGAGTAAGTGGAATGGCGGCAAGCAGTGTTAGGTGCTCTCACTCCCAGAGCTGCTCGACATACGAACATACCTTGATGAAATAACAAAACGAGACTAAATTATAATGGGCTATCGTGACTAAAACAATCAAAGTTTGGAAAGCAATACAGAAACTTGTACATATATTATCTGGGTGTAAAAACAGTTAAAACATAACTGATTATTATCTGGCTTTGAGAACATGATTTAATTTGGCTTGAATCAGTATTTGAAAGAGCTTCCTTTGAACACAGAACTAAAAAAAAAAAAAAAAAAAAAAAAAAAAAAACAACGTTCCATTTTGTATCTTTTATACGGTCGCGTTAACCGATTGTTAAGTTTTCCCAACTGTTTATATACACTTAGCTCCTTAAAACGCACTTACTATGTATTTTTAAATCGAACTAAACCAAATCCTTTTAAAAGCAGACAGCCATTAGTTAGAAATGTCTTAATGGCATCATTCTCCCATCGTTGCGGTTAAACAAGCTGACTAACTCTAAAGCATTGAAAGTCCATTTCCAGTTTCATTTTTTCCAGTGTGTTTTCATATGGTGTTCACAACGCGCCACGACAAGGTTAAAACAAAACGGCTCGTTTGTCTAGGTATAATGTATAGGTGTTTCAAGTTGAGGTGTTAACAACACGATTTACTTGAGAGATTATTAAAAGAGTAAGTAAGTGGTAAGTAATACCTCCAGACAAAGAGTCGCTTCTTTTTGAAAAGGCTGTCGTTCGTGTGTGGTATTCCCATCAAAGCTGGCGTGTGAACAGACATGTCATATGACTTGAATATCAATCCGCGCAATTCTGACCTCTTTACTCACCTCTGACTAGTGCGCCTTATTATCTCCTAATGATAATATCAATTGTCTTAAAATTTTGAATCGATTGGGGAATCTAGTCTCAGTAGTTTAATTAGTTTCGAAAATGTTTCTTAAAGATGTCACGATTAATATGTATGTTTTTAAGAGAATTAAAACGAGAAAAAAAGAAATAGATGCCGATACAACATACTTAGTGTTAACAGTGCTTTACTTCCATTGAGTATGTCAGAAAATCTACCTCAGTGAGAAAATTAAATATATATATTGCTTGTATGCTTGTTTGTTTGGGTTTAACGAGGTACTTTAGGCATTTCACTCATAATAACGGCGAGCCAGCTCAATAGTCCAAACGAGTGTAAATTTTTGATGGAGTGAAATTCTATATAAATCCAGATTAAAAACTCAATATTAAAGAGTTCAGTGGTTATTATTCAATCATCGACTTTTGTTGACGACTGGTGTCAGGTGTTAAAGTCTCCAATGGTACTAAGTGTTTGACTGGCAATGGTATTCAGCATGGTTCATTTTTTTAAACGATTTATTCAAGCTCAAATTATCCGGAGCGCATCATTAAAGAAAGTGCAAACTAATGCCTTTCTTCAAGCCAATGATTGGGTTTAGTTTATTTGACCACTGTTTTGTACAATCCTAAAGTACAGCCCGTTATTTGAGTTTTAATTGACGTGTAAAGTAAAACTAAAAAAAAACATCTATAGAAAAATTATGGCAAGCCGTTTTATCACTTCTACCTTTATTCTACATATGTCGAATAACTTTTGATTTTAATTTACTTATGTATAAATTCTTTTTTATTTATGTTGAAAAGATTTTCACTTATGTAAAAAATGATTTCGCATAAATAAAATAAAAACTTATTTTACATATGGAGACCGTATACAACCTTCATTTATGCCCATATATCGTCTTGTGTAGACTTTCAAGACGATTGCAAGCATATAGAAATATATTACACATGCTGTGCAAGTTTAGCCTCGGCAGGGCACACTCCCAAGTCAATTTAAAAGTAAATTTGAAACTTTGAAAAAGCAGGATTTTAAGAAATGTGAGATGACAATTAGATTGGTTCCGTGGTGCTGATGGTGTTTTCCACATTAGAACGGCTCTGTGTTGCTGATGGTGTTTTCCACATAAGATCGGCTCGGTGATGCTCATGGTGTTTTCCACTTTATGTCGACTACGTGCTGCTGATGGTTTTTTACACATTAGATTGGCTCCGTGTTGCTGATGGTGTTTTCCACATTAGATCGGCTCCGTGTTGCTGATGGTGTTTTCCACATTAGGTCGGCTCCGTGTTGCTGATGGTGTTTTCCACATTAGATCGGCTCCGTGTTGCTGATGGTGTTTTCCACATTAGATCGGCTCCGTGTTGCCGATGGTGTTTTACACATTAGATCGGCTCCGTGTTGCTGATGATGTTTTCCACATTAGAAGGTCTCCGTGTTGAAGATGGTGTTTTCCACATTAGATCGGCTCCGTGTTGCTGATGGTGTTTTCCACATTTGACCGGCTCCGTGTTGCTGATGTTGTTTTCCACATAAGATCGGCTCCGTGTTGCCGATGGTGTTTTCCACATTAGATCGGCTCCGTGTTGCTGATGATGTTTTCCACATTAGAAGGTCTCCGTGTTGAAGATGGTGTTTACCACATTAGGTCGGCTCCGTGTTGCAGATGGTGTTTTCCACATTAGATCGGCTCCCTGCTGCTGATGGTGTTTACCACATTAGAACGGCTCCGTGTTGCTGATGATGTTAACCACATTAGAACGGCTCTGTGTTGCTGATGGTGTTAACCACATTCGATCGACTCCCTGCTGCTGATAGGGTAACCACATTAGAACGGCTCCATATTGCTGATGGTGTTTACCACATTAGAACGGCTCCCTGTTTCTGATGATGTTAACCACATCAGAACGGCTCTGTGTTGCTGATGGTGTTAACCACATTCGATCGGCTCCCTGCTGCTGATGGTGTTAACCACATTAGAACGGATCCGTGTTGCTCATGGTGTTTACCACATTAGATCGGCTCCGTATGCCACATTAGATCGGCTCGGTGTACCACCTTAGATCGGCTCCGTGTACCGCATTAGATCGGCTCCGTGTTGCTGATGGTGTAGTTTCCCGTTAGATCGGCTCCGTGTTGCTGATGTTGTATAAGACATTAGATCGGCTCCGTATTGCTGATGGTGTTTCCAACATTAAATCGGCCCCACATGTTGATATCGGCTTCTTTATTGCTCATGGTGTTCATCACATCAAATTTGTTCCGTGCTGCTCATGGCGTTTATCTCTTCAGATTGGCCACGTGTTGCTCACCGTGTTCAGTGCAGTGCTCAAGTGTATTTTATTTATATTCCGGCGGTATACCAGGCTAGAAAATAGCCATTCTAACATAACGATAAAATTGAAGTGGTGTTAGAAACGTTCTATATGTTATACCATCTTTATCCTACCTTTAATACGTCAAGAAGACGGAAAACAGCAAACTCACGCTTGTAGTAACTGGACACAACAGTTTCCTATCATCTTCTTTGATTTTCTGCCTATCTTTTCCGCATTTTCATGTAAAACAGCAAAGAAGGGCTCGCTTCTTCTGCTTTGAAGAATGACCGAGTCTTTGGAAATTAAAGTCTTGTGATTTCAGATAAGGGCTGGATGGCTTTCCTGCCTTTTTCTGCCATAATAATTTCCTCCAATAAAGTTCGATCACAAGTTCAACTTCACATGATCATTCAGCAGAAACTTCCGGTTAAGCATTTGTGCTCGGTTTGCTCATCTGAACAAAGGAGCGAACCACTGAGCTTTTCGCTGCCATTCAATCGTTGATAACATAGAGGTACTACACGTCCATCTTGTTTTATTCCAATTTTCTGGCCGTCTTCATGGCCGCTAAACCAGGACAGCGACTTTTGTTTTCGTTTTCAATCGTTTATAACGTTAACATCCTCGACGCTGTTTCTCCTTTCAAAAGACCTTCCAGTATGACCCAAGCCTGGCCTCTATTAGCACAGGCACACAGTACAACACTGCGATCGCTCAAGAATGAGGTCTTTATTTAATTGTACAACTTGTCTTTGTGGTTATAACATAGAACATCTCTTGTATGAAGAATTCTATGAATCCACTCCATGGTGAAAACGAAAAAATGCATCGGGCTCAAATAATGTAATAATGTAATAATAAAACTTAGTGGAGAATCACGTTAATAATTAAAGCATGCCTATCCAATTCACTTGGATCAGTCGTATACTGCTTCTGTGGATTTCTAATCAAATAATCTAGAAAAACTTGGAGTGAATTTCTGTTGAAAGTCTATGCCAAATCGGAAAAAATGCACTTGTTTTCACTAATGTTTTACAACACACGAGACGTCGCAAGACAGTTCTTTGACGTTGTGTAAGACTTTACCATTAGGCAATAGTAACGCTGCCGATTAAAACCCATGCGTCTTCAGTTTTGCGCTAATTACGCAAAGAAACAAAATATGTGCAATAAACTACTTAGATGCTGAGTTCTGTATCTCCAAAAGTCTATCAAACAATGTAGCTTTATTTATCGACAAAGAGCTAATTCGCACATATCTGTGTAATTTCATGTTTATCGCTTACCGGCTGAAATTTGCCAACCCACCAGTTTTGTCTCTTGCACCTCGACTGTAGACTTGACACTTCAGCAGAAGGGTCAGTTACTTCCACTTTTTATGTATGTTTACCTGAGAAAAAGAATACAAAATGTATTCGATAGGGATATTACACCTGTACTTAGCCGGTCAGTCTACTTCGAATTATGAAGAAGGCCATTTCAACAATTAGCGAAGTTTAAACTCTGTAGCATTAATGAGGAATAACATAATTTAAAACGATCATTTAATTCCAAATAATAATTTTGTGTTTGTGAAATGGTTGCTACTGCTGTTTTACTTCATTTATCCAATTTGGAACGTTTCATAATTTGCACGACGTTTGTCTTTAGTGAAGCTATACAAAAAACCTCCTTTGTAAACCGATTTATACACTATTCAAGTAATTTTGCCAGGAATAATCAATTTGTGAGTTGGTGTGCCACTCCAATGGCTGAAGGGAACCATCCTCGACACCACAAGCAACAAATATAAGAGAGGACACTCATAAGATGTAGACAAAGACGCCACCACAGATTCGTTTTGCCCCGTTAGCCTCGACCGCTCCAGGACAACGGGAGGCTGTACCTCCCAACGCCAGCCATTCGAACACAGTCCAGTTGCATGCTTTCCCTCCGTCTCTCCCTTGTTACTATTCCACTTGGCTTTATATACAATACTTGGACACTCAATTCGCTGCCATGTTGCTGTCTTTACTGGTATCTAGTTCAGATTTGATGCACCTTCTTTTCCAAACGAATAAAAGTAATTAATTCAAAGCAATGATGAAATATAAAAGTGCGTCAAACAATTCCTTTTTTTCTATTGCTTTTTCTGATATTCGATCTTGTCAACAAATGAAAATGTGTATTGTCAATTTTGTTTACGTGAACTTGTCTCTCTTTCGTTGTTGTACTTTTTCCAATTAATGATCAGTGTACGTTGATTTAATTAAGATGTTATTGTTTCTTTTTTTTAAGAATTGTAAAATGGTTGTATAGGAGTTTAATTATTTTCTTGTTAGTTAAAAAACTATCTTTACATAATTTAAACACGCTATAGATTGCAAACAAAAAAAAAACAAAAACAAAACAACAACAATCCAGTAATATTAGATCATCACATTACATTGTTTTTATAATGAATTATCTGTATTCATTTAAGCGACAGGAGTAAATACATGTCAAGTGTAATTGACCGTTGTTGTTGTATTTGTTGATTATTATTCAATTATTATTCAAGAAAAATGCATCAAATTCGTTTTATGTGGCTGGAGGGACCTTCACGTTGTCCTGTTGCTCCTGGAGCTAAAGGGCAGTATGAAGCCGATGTGTTTGGGATGTTTTTGCAATGCTTATTAGTGAAATAATGTAGAATATAGAATCTGGCGTTAAACATCAATCAATCAATCAATCACTCAATCAATTTTATCTTCTCCTTTCTATATTTTATGGAGTGTTCCAGTCCCTCTTGGGACCGATTTAAACCACAACATTGTATGTTTATTTCATATTAAATGCATTTAAAAAAAACCTGTTTGCATAATTAAAATAAAAAATAAAAAAAATAATTAAAAAAAATCGAATATAAAAAAAAGAAGAAATAAATAAATCAAAATATCGTTGTTGCCACAATATAATCTCATACGGCCTGTGCTATCTTTCCTCTGATGTGTGCTGGTGATAGAAGATCTTCCACGGTAAAATTATTTAAACCCACTGGTTTGACTTTCTGCTGCGATATAACTCTCTGATTAGTAAACTTTTGGCAAAAAGATAAAAAATGTGTGATGTTTTCTTCCACGTGGCAGTTATCGCACAGACCTGAGAGATATAAATTTATTTTGAAGAGGCGCGAGTTAAATGGAAAAACACCAATAGTAGTCTAAAAAATTAGACATCCGTTTTACGATATAGTATTTTAAGGAGGCGCGCTTTCCGTTTGTTTTCTACCTGTAACTTAACATTTTATTAATAGTGCCGATGACTTATCCGGCAAGATCTTAACCTAGGATTATGATTTGAAATCGTTTTAAATAAAATAAAACGTAGAAATAGAATATTTGATTTACGCTGTAATAAATAAGGATTAAACGAAAATAATATTTGGCGTGATTTAACGACCTTTTTAATTAATATTGGTCATTAAGTACAATTAATTCAAACATGTTACACAACAGATCATATATTGATATATAAAAATACAACGTTTTATGTTATGTGGATGTGGCTGTGTGGTGGAGCTAGTGGTTGTGGTGGTAAGGGGCGGGGGTGGTGGGGCAGGGGGCGTTATTTATGTTCTTATTTCTATTTATCTATTTTTTCCTTTCTTTTGTTGAACTATAGCACACATTCATTTTCCTTAAACAAATTGTTTTCTGGTTTTTAGAATCACGTAGTCTACTAAACAGACCATGGATCCCATGTAGGACACGTTAAGACTGGACTCGTGCCATAGCATTAGCGTCATCTCTGTGCATATACCGGAATCACTTCGGAGACTTTGTCGGGATTTTTTGCGATTTGGATTTTAAGTCTTATAGCTCGGACTGGACGTGTTGCAGGATTGCAGCAAGCCAGCTGCATTATCGTGGGCAAACTTTTCAGCCACAAAGCACGTGCCGGCGTTCGGTCATGATGCCATCACGGGTAAGTCCAGAACAGACAATAGGGCCGTGCGCAAAACACATTTCCAAAGGGTCGGAGGTTAAACATCAGCTTGTCCACGCTCGGCAAATCTCGACGGCTTAAAAGCGACTCTTTCTGACTTAGCAGTATTAGATTTCATCGAAAATAGCTAGTTATGGCAAATATTTTGACAGTTATTTGAGCTCTTATGTGTAGGTTGTTCAGCGAGGAAAATTGCCACATTGAGTTTTGATAATAGCCAATCGTCTTCTTGCCGTAGAACACATGTTTTCAAGTGGAATAAGTGCTTTGGAATAATTGTCCTGTCAATGGCGGATAGAAATGCCACCGGCCTAGTAAGCGAGGCTGACAGGCAAACAATAAGGCAATAGTCATCACAACAATTGTCACAGAACAAGACAAGTCATATATGTATTGTTCTCCCAATTATCAGGTACAACAGTAAAGAACTCGATGGAAATTAGTTTTGCGGAGGTATTTCTAACCTAAGATAATGTTCCGAAATACATCTACCAATTTAAACAAATCATGGTATACCTGCATAGGTATAATAGTTTATATGTATTGAGCCTTTATGCGATTTGTAGGGTGTTGGCCCTGACCTGGGGGGGGGGGGGGGGGGGGGGGGGGGGGGGGGGGGGGGGGGGGGGGG
>JAVFBW010171091.1:0-11142 GCA_034783835.1 Mopalia ciliata
CCCCCATCCCCCGCCTCCCCGCGAACCCAATCAGCAACTGCCACAGTCAAGGTATTTTAACTTACCCCAGTAGTTATTGTTACCTCGCTCAATCAATCAATCAAACAATCAATCAACCAACCAAACAGTCAAAAGATCGATAATCGATCTCGGATGTAAATGGTGGTTACATAAGGCTTCTCGTATGTTAGAAACAATATATGTTACTGACCTGCTGGACAAGCCACGCCCACATCTTCTCTATGCTGACAGTTGTTTTGGCCCACAATATTATGTCGGCACAGGTCTATGGAAGTCTCTGTGCCACGACAGACGACGTTATCGTATACTATTGTGCCAGTGCCACTTCCGTAATAGGCATTCCCTCTAGCAATTGCTCCAGCTCTGGCAAACATATAAAAGTGCCTCATGACAACTTAAACTTGCTTTTCAACTATACTCAGTAAAAAAAGAAACTTTACACTCACTTGGATGTCGATAAGTTGAACATACAAGAGAAGTGGTTTTAAATAATGATTAAATTCAAATTTGTACCCATTAATGACGGTGTACCATACAAATCATGTTCATTATGTAACTAGTTCGACGGAATGCTACGGAAATGTAAGAGAGTAAAGATGGTACATGTTAAAACTTCATGAAAGCATGTCAATAGCGCGTATACCCTCCATGAGCGTTCACAACTGCGACGCAACGTCTCCTCGTGGATTGAATGTTGCATCTGACCACAGCTTGGGGGATGCGTCGCCATATTTGAACCAACTTGGCACCAAGTTCCTGCAAATTCTGTGGAGAGCTTCTTACTTGGCGGAGTCTTCTGCCCAACACATCTCATACAGGAGAACTTAAGGGCCGCTCCATGACACTGATGCCAGCATTCCTAAGAAAATTCCCCGTTAAATTGGCCGTATGAGGTCTGGCATCATCGTGTTCGAATGTCAGACCTGGGCCATGAGCTGCAATGAATGGCAAAAGCTCTGGAAGGAGCACTTGATCTCTGTTTCCTGCAGCAGTTAGGTTTCCTTGAACGACCACCAGTCGGGAACTGGCAGGACCATTAAAGGCAAACCAAACCATAACACTACCACTCCCAAAAAGGTCCACTTCCTGCACACAACACTGGGCGTTTCGGTCACTGCGTCTCCTCCAAACTCTAACTCTCCCATCAGCGAAGTGCAAAGTGAATCTGGATCCGTCACTAAAAACGACTCTATTCCATCTCAGATGTCGTTGTGCCCAGAGAAGAGGTTGACGCCGTTGTAACTGGGTTAAAATTGGTCCATGATATGGCCGGCGCTTGGAAACGAGCAGTGCGCAGACGATTACATATGGTTTGGGCAGTCACACGACCTCTAAACAATTCATTCCTAGTGGACGATTCGTCGGTCTTCTGCATGTGTCGTCACACGTGGCCTACCCGAACGAGGTCGGTCTGCCGAGGTGCCGGTTTGATGGAGAGGTGTCCGAAGATCATGGATAGTCCGTCGACTACATCCCATAACCCTAGAAACGTCAGTGACCGATGTTCCTGTTTTCAGCATGCCAATGGCACGTTCACGTTGAATGTTTGACTGTCGTGGCATTGCAAATCAACGAATAATTTACTGTAAGAACTTGTTTTCCAAGATGTCACACTACTGTGCTAACATGGGCTCAACTGCACGTGGCTCATAAGGTCACGTGATTAGGAACACATGGAAACATGCTTTATCCTTGATGTATGCTCGCACGAACTGCATGCTTGTACACGTCGGAGTTGCTGTTTGTCCTTGGACAACACATTTACCTCTAATAGTAATAATAATATCTCTTGTATTTAGTTGCAATAAAATAGTTAGAAATTTATGAGTGTGAAGTTTCTTTTTTGACTGAGTTTATATATAATGATATAAACTGCTTCGGAGATGTTTGATTTAGTTGGCGCATGCAGCCTCACGGGGCCATTAGCGTCATATATTACCTGCGTAATATTTTATATAAACTTGATTTAGCTATTTTAGCTAAGATTTAGCTATGCTATAACAGCAGGGAGAGGTCTGAGGTGGAATCCCAGGTTACTGCTCTGTATCTGCACAGACCAGTATATCCCCTATAAAAATGGTTTATGCGACATTCCTAAAGTTTAGGTGAATACTACCGGTCTGGCCATAGTTCCACAAATCGATCTTGGCTTAAGTTGACCTTAATTGCTATGACGACACAACGTTTTCAGTATTGTTGTCATGACAATTAAGATGAACTAAGGCTAAGATCGCTTTGTGAAACGGCCCCTGGCCTTAATGATAGGCCATTCTACCCCAGGGTCATATAAATAAATTACATGTACATAAAGGTATATGGGGAAAATCAATTTGTATAAATAGCGTAGTCACAAAAATGAATAACAATATTTTATTACTTGTAAAGATACATGTATGAAAGTACTAATACTAGTTTCTATATCATAGAGAACGTGTTTCATCTGCCAGAACGTAAATAAATGTTGGTTTGTGACAGATATGCATTGAAATACATGTTTGTTTTAATTCGCTTTTGAGCTAAGCATATCTCCCCATTTTTTATGCGAGATAAATCCATTTGACAGGTCTACCCCAAAACACTTGCAAATATTTTTGTCTTCCATGAAAACAGAGTTCACTATTTTTAGAGTATTTAATTCAATCGTCCAGTTTTGGGCTCTGATTTCTATAATAATAATAATAATAATAATAATAATAATAATAATAAGTCAGCAGAATGTAATTGACTGGCAATAAACTGCCAAAATAATAATAAGTTTCAGATCAAGATTAAGGAGACAGGACAGGAGCGAAACAAAGCGATCTTTAATAAGTTTACGCAAAACTTAATTACCATGACGACCAGCGTTGAAAACATTGTGTTGCCATGACAGTTATGTTCAACATAGCCACGATCGCTTTGTGAAACGCGCCCCTAGACACCAACTATCTTAGTACTGAAACAGAAATCTTTGTAATTCTAATTTATCTTGGGACATTAACTATGCTTTTTGTTAAGCATTAGCAATCGCAGCTGTGAGACAGTTAGTAACACTCTTCCTGGTGTCGAACATTATTATTCTGAAAAGGAAAATCAATAGTCTGAATCAATAGATGAATCTAATACAGAACACTTATTTTGCATAACTTTTCCCTACTAAACTTACGTTGGGAGGCCAAGTTGACGACACACTACTTGGGCATTTATCGACGAAAAACTATCATCACAGACCGTTCCCCACTGGTTGTTGTAGAATACTTCAAGTCGGCCCTCCCATGGTGTCCTTCCGACAAGGCGCATTGGTAACTTCGTCGAGGTTGCTGAAATATAACAAAAACTTAATATATATTAAACCTATCAGGAGGCATGCATATTCGTCATGTAAATAAAGCATACTTAAGTTCTCGGTTAGTTTTGAGCTGAACCAAACCCTACACTGACCCCTAACGATAAAGATAAACGTAACGTAAACACGTAATGGGAGAGCTAAAAGCATGGGAATCTCGAAATGTAAAGAGGGAGCCAATCCGAGCGTTGACATAATTGTTTTTATAATGCTGCGTTCTAAGTACCCTACAAACGTTTATTCATTGTTAAAATGTCCCGAATTTCTCATGCGTCACACCCCTTCTCACCATTCGCAATTCTCGTTGCTGTACCTGTAGTTGGTCTGAGCAATCAGTGTCTCGGTTACTTGTGCAGGTCGTACATGTAATACACGGTCTTCACAATCCGTTGTTACTTTAAACTCTGCCACTAGACAACTTAGCAAACCACCGTGACATCTTCAGCCAAAGTAAATATATTAAATTGTAACTAAATTCTAGCATATGTCAACGAAAAATTAGAAAAAGGCGCCGTGACCTAGCTCTTCAACTGGCCTCTTGATTGCGCTCGGAAAATAATATTTTTCGAGAACGTGCAAGTGGAACAAAGACCCTTTACTTGTTGAGAGCAGAATATTTCATGCTTGTGTGTATATGCTTGAAAAGTTGTACAACATAAAAAAAACATGTTTATGAAAGATCAAAACACACACATATAACTTACTACCACGACAGCTTACTCCAGCGTCTTCAGAGTGGCCGCAGTTTGTTCTTCCCCAAGCTGCATGGCGACATTCCGTGAGGCTTGTTTCTGACCCGGTACAAGACACATCATCTAACCAAATTTGTCCACTTCCTCGTCCATAAAATCCACGTGTGACAGCAGAAGCGCCTTCACTGAAATACACAGAAACAATCATCACCATAAGGCATTTACTTGTTTAGACTAGTAGCTCTAAAAAAAAAAAGAAATATTTATGGGAAACGTATCTTGCAATATTATGGTGCGCAGACAAGCCTACTTGTACAAATAAAACCAACACAAAAATGGATAAATATACTTGTACAAAAATGATGAACAAAAAAGAAGAGACGAACCTACTTGTACAAAAATAGCAAAAATAAACGAAAGGATTACCGTACTTTTATTAATAACAGCAACAAAAAGTGAAAGAACATGTCTAATTGTATTAATTACTGCTACAGACAATAAAAAAAGAAAGAAGCTACAGGTAATATTTAGAGCAACTAAACAAACACAAGCCGTCTTGTACTGTCAAGAGCAACAAAATGTGAATGAACAAGCCTACTTGTACTAAGAAGAGCAACAAAATGTGATAGAACAAGCCTACTTGTACTGTCAGGAGGAAGAAAAAGTGAACGAACAAACCTATCTGTACTGTCAGAAGCAACAAAAAGGGAAATAGAAAGCCTACATGTACTGTCAAGAGAAACAAAACATGAAAGAAAAAACCTACTTGTACTGTCAAGAGCAACAGCATGTGAATGAACAAGCCTACTTGTACTGTCAAGAGCAACAAAACACGAATGAACAAACCTACTGGTACTGTTAAGAGCACGAAGAAGTTAACGAACAAGCCTACTTGTACTGTCAAGAGCAAGAAAAGGTAAAAGAACAAACCTACTTGCACTGTCAAGAAAAACAAAAAAATGAATGCACAAACAACCTTGTAATATCAAGAGCAACAAAATGTGAATGAACAAGCCTACTTGTACTATGAAGAGTAACACAACACGAATGAACATATCTAGCTAGAGCAACAAAAAGTTAATGAACAAACCTGCTTGTACTGTCAAGAGCAACAAAATGTCAATGGACAAGCCTATTTGTACTATCAAGAGCAACAAAGTGTGAAGGAACAAGCCTACATGTACTGTGAATAGCAACAAAACACGAATGAACAGACCTACTCATACTGTCAAGAGCAACAAAAAATGAATGCACAAGGTTTCTTGTATTGTCAAGAGTAACAAACAGTGAAAGTACAAATCTACTTGTACTGTCAAGGGCAGAAAAATATCAATGAACAAGCCTATTTGTACTATCAAGAGAAACAAAAAAATGAATGTACAAACAACCTTGTACTATCAAGAGCAACAAATAGTGAATGAACAAGCCTCCTTGTACTGTCAAGAGCAACACAAAGTGAATGGACATGTCTACTTGTACTGTCAAGAGCACCAAAAAATGAATGCACAAGCTTTCTTGTACTGCCAAGAGCAACAAAAAGTGAAGGAACTAGTCAACTTGTACTAATGAAAAAAACAAAAAGTCACAAACAAGGCTTACTTTTACAGATAAGAGCAACAAAAAATAACAGGACACACCTACTTGTACTAATAATAACAAAAAAGAAAGGACAGGTGTACTTGTATTTAGTACAGCAAACAAAAGATATCCCCACTTACGCTAATAACAGCAACAATAAAACACGAATGGGCAACTTTTATCAATCATAGCAAAAATAAAATGAAAGACAAACCATTTGTATTAATTATGGCAACGAACAAATTAAAGAAAGAATATACTTCTTGTAATAATAATAGCAAAACAAATGAAAGTAAACTTTACAATGATAACCCTGGAATTACCTTGGCAGGTTTAGCATACGACATACGACTTTGGCGTTGTTTGCAACCCAGTTATCGTCACATACTGTACCCCATGTGTTGTTATAAAATACCTCCACCCTGCCATAGTTTACCGCCCCTCTGCCTACAAGACGAACTTGAATATTCGTCTCTACTGTTTCAGCTGAAAGTAGATGGATTAAGAGGTTGTGGCATTGGTTTGTGGCGCTTTAAAAAGCACACAAATATATTAACGGATTATCAGCCCTCGTCGAATAATCTCTGTCAAATACCCAAGTCGAGGAAAGGTCGAATAAATACACAACTACACTTGTCCCACATATAAACAGGCTTATTTTATTGATGAGGAAGTTAACACATTTGCATAAAAGGTTTTTTTAATCGTTTTAGGCCTAAATATAGAATAGACAAAATACTCCAATATTACCCAAACAGATTGTAATTATTTCGATAGTGAGCAATAATTCTATAGATGCTGTTTGGGTCATAGCATTTCAGAACAATGGTAATGCAACAATGTTACATATCGATGTTCACAATCAATCAATAAGATACGTACGCGGACTACAGCGTACGCCGACATCTTCACCATGACCACAGTCGTGGTGTCCAAGACTAAATTGGCACTGTGCCAGATTTGATTCTGTTCCAATACATTTGACCTCGTCAAGGACAATGTCTCCCGTTCCCCGACCATACGCTGCCGAGCCTCTGAACGATGCTCCATCACTGTAAATTGAATGAAATGTAACAAAACACATGTCTTTTTTTAAGTAGCGTGAGTGATATTTATCACAAGCGTCTTAACAGAAATGCATAGCGGCAGAAACCTTTATAGAGAAAGAAAACTGCTTTGCGGAGTCCGATTGTTAAATAAAATATTACTGATAAGTTTGGCGCTCCATATTCGCTAGACAAGATAATAACCGGCTAATTAATTAAATACTTAGTTGCAATAAATGAAAAACGGTTGATGAAGATGATTCATAAACAATGCTCATCGACGGTAGAGTAATTACCATTGACGAAATCCTTACAGCTATAGCGAAAACTTTCATCGGCAAAACAATGGCTCTCTGAGCAACGGTAATGCATGTCCAGGTCGATTATAGCTACACTCTTGGCAAAATGGTACTTTGAGGGTTCTTTACAAAAGAGAAAAGTTGTGTTTGGAACCAGGATGGTTTTATAAGGAACCATTACGACAAAAAATAACCAGTCTTCAATTCTGTTCAGAAACATGTCTTTGTTTTATGGTATTATCATCCAATATCAACATACTGTAACAATAAAAGAACTAATAGCATGCTTGTTGAGCCTATGTTTAAAACTCGAATAACATTCAGCCCTTGTGTATGCAGGTAACACTGAAGTCGAGCGATTTAAAGATATCAAATATATAAAATATATAAAACAATTCAAACAAGTATGAAATACTTAGAAACTTATAGTTAGGAACACTTTCAATTTATGCGCGGGAAATATAAAGTTTAGTGCCTTTTCCAAGGTTTCTTGTGTGCAGTGGGTCCTATGGTCATATATTTAGTTTTTTTATATTAACAGATAGCTTATTACAACAGAACTACGATAAAAATTTATCTAGTTCTGTTGACATGACATCAATTGCTTCATCAAGGGGTTTTGAAGATACAACAGTACTCGTGTCGTCTGCAAACAAAATAGCGTAGAGGAGGCTGGATACATTGCTAAGGTCATTCATATATATTAAAAAAAGAAGAGGACCAAGAATTGACCCCTGTGGTACTCCACACATCACGTTTGCAGGCAATGAATCAACATGCAACTGTTTGCATTTGATTAGACAAGTAACTTATAAACCAGTCATTTTCTTTGCCCTTAAAACAATAGTGGTCTAGTTTTGAACACAGGATGAAATGGTTTACGGTGTCGAACGCATTGGACAGGTATAGGAAGGTAACAATGCTAACTAATTTGGATTATTTTGCCTGTATGAGTTTATTGTACAGCGGCGCTGCTGCTAGAGAAGTGTTATGGTGTTTTCTGAAGCCAAATTGATTTTCAGATAATATTTTATGATGATCGAGGTAGTCCTCATTATATCTGTTGCAACTTTTTCAAGCATTTTACTAAAGCAGGGAAGAAGTGAAATAGGGCGGTAATTGGATATAACGTCTTTGTCGCCAGATTTGAATACCGGAGTGGCTGTAGCAGATTTTATTTTGGTAGGGACAATTCCTTCCTTGAAGGAGGAGTTTATAATGGAGGTCAGTGGAGAGCTGGTCTCATGAGAAACACGCTTAACAAGAGACACCTGTATAACATATGCATCCTTTTTTTGAAGTCTGAAATAAAACAATTCTATCGCTATGCATTTCAAATGAATAAATTATATTTAACTTATTAAATATTCTGGGGAAAGGTAAAGACAGTAGTGCTACTCTCAAACAAACTTCCCCTAACAAGAGGCCTATTAAAAATTAGAACCAGCCTTTAAATGACATTCAATGTATATACATTATTCACGTTTATTACTAAATTAAACAATTGTGTTGAATTTCTAGTGAATAAGTCAGATGAAATTATATCACTTACGTGCCATATTTCAGCGTAGTACAGACGACAGCTGCGTCAGATACACTGAAGTGATCGTCACAGACTGTTCCCCAACTGTTATTGTAGAACACTTCAAGTCGTCCTTCATATCGTGATGGACCATTCGATAGCCTCGCCGTGAAGTTGAAATTCAAATCTATATTGAACGGAAAAGCAGCTATGTGACTTATAGAAAATATACCTTAGTATCACGTTGACTATATAATTGAAGGGCAGGAAACTTTACTTTCCACTTTCTCTAAGCAGAACTTTTGCCAAGCAATCGCTAAAATTGACCCTAATAAAATTCTTCGCATTTTTACGGAACTGAAAGCTAGAACTCCTGCTTAAACCTTCGTTTGCGGTGTTGTCAATCTTTTTCGTGTGACCAAGAGTGTTCAGCGTTTTGACACAGATATTGTTCTACAAACTACAGACCAGATATAAAGCTAGGGTGGTACTTAACGTCAGATCTTTGCAATACACGGGTTTACAGTTGGCCAAATATGGTGCTGTTTGCGTTCCAAACGGAAATCGTCTCTCTTTGAGCTTACCCCAATTGACCATATATGGTAATCTGTTTACCACATATGGTATTGTTTGCGTTCTAAACGGAAGTCTAAACGGAAGTATTCCTGAAACTGTAAAACCGTGTATTGTAACACACATTACCCTCTAAACACTTGACCCCAACGTCCTGATCGTGACCGCTGTCCGTGATAGATTCTCCCCATTCCGCTTTACGTGGACAATCAGCGATGTTGGTTTCATTGCCTACACAAAAGATCTGGTCCAACCAGATGGGACCAGTTCCACTGCCAGCCCGATTTAAAATGGTTCCACCTCTGTCAAATAAAGTACATGTATAACAGTTTTAGTAAAAGTGTTCACGAAGCCGGACTGGTGGAGAAAGTGTTGATACAAGATAAAGGTTATATACTTCATAAATATATGTGTCCAGTTAGTTTGAGATCTCATTTACTTGTACATGTATTTTAATATAAATGTCAAATTACAGCCCAGGGGTAATGCATGTCGAGTTGGCTGCACGATTGTTTTTGTCTCGCACATTCTCACGTTACTTGTCATTGACAGGCAGTCAGCCAACGTGTTATCTTCAACGTCACGTGATGGTTTACCTAGAATGACAATAAGCCAATGGTGCACCTTTATGAGCACGTCATAATATAAACCCTTCACTTTTATATTGTTTGAATCATCTGGGAAGCCATGTAAACTGTATAAATATGCCTGTTTACCATTTAGTTTCATCATCGTTTAGTATTGTTATATAGGCCTACACTTAGTTTCATCATGGTTGTAGTATGATTGTATATACTTTGTTTCATTATGGTTGTATATACTTTGTTTCATCATGGTTATATACACTTTGTTTCATCATGGTTATAGTATGGTTGTATATACTTTGTTTCATTATGATTGTATACACTTTGTTTCATCATGGTTATAGTATGATTGTATATACTTTGTTTCATCATGGATTTAGTATGGTTATATATATCTTTTTATTCATGGTTGTAGTATGGTTACAAACGCTTTGTTTTATCACGGTTGTATATACTTTGTGTCATCATGGTTACTTACTCGATCAACATTGGTAGCCCTCGCTAAAAAATTCTCTCAAACTCTAAATACTGTATCTGCAGTCATTCGTTCAACTGCAGTATTTCACTACAAAAACAAAATATGGGTACTTCCAATCCATACAATTATAATGTCAAAGACAATGCAACCCTGTGAGGTATAGGTCAAGAGCTGTGGATTCTGTGATTTGTTATATAGGTTAAAATTTATTGTTAGTGGAATTTATTTTCTTCAAATAGTCGTCTCGTTTCCAACTTTTATTCAAATATATATTTTAACAGGACTAACAGAGAAAAAGTCATGGTAAAATATTGAGTCATTCGTCCCTGTGTAAACCAAACGTTTGTTCTTTAGCCCTAGTCATTAGAAAATTGGGGCTCGTTTCACAAAACGATCTTAGCTTACGCAAAACGTAACTACCATGACAACCAGTGTTGATGGCATAGTGTTTCCTTGACAGTTACGTTCAACGTAAGCTAAGATCGATTTGTGTAACGAGCCCCAGACACCTATGTGTGAGATGCTTACCTTGTGTACCCTAGCATTCTGCAGATAACACTGGCCTCTTTATTGCTGAAATGGCCGCTACCAATGGTACCCCATATACCTCCGTAGAGGATATCCACACGACCTTGACTGTACGTTAGACCGCTGTTTAAGCGCACTCTGACTGTGGCTGTTGAACGATCTGGAACATTTAATATGACATTCATCACAGTAAATTTCTGCACTAAAGGAATACTTAAAAGAATCAGAAATCTACATATTATAGGCTGGTTGTTTTTTCTTCCCTTTATTTGTGGTAAATTATCTAAAGTTAACAGACATATATTTCCAAAAATAAATCTAACTGGGTTTAATAGGTTTTAGACTGATTACACTGGCAGATGAAACCAATCATGATGTAGATAAACTAAAAAAAGACTCCTCAAACTGAAAATAATACTGTATTTTCGTTATTTTGGAATAACACTTTCTTAGTTAGAACATATACATGTTCAGAAAATTTTGTAGGTTGAAACCC
>JAVFBW010171102.1:0-11141 GCA_034783835.1 Mopalia ciliata
ACATATCTTGGGAGACATCAAATAAGGCTTTGGGGGGAGGGGGGGGGACTAACTTTTGTTGCACTGTTTATTAGACTGTGACACATACTAATACGAGGCTCATAAAAAATAAACAAACAAATAAAATAATCAAAAAGCGGATTTGTCCCTATCTCGAGTATAGGCTTACTGCCATACACATCTTCTGGAACTCGAATTTACACAACACTGTACTTCAAATCACACGGCCTTTCCAAACAAGCCTGCAAAACCTATTTCCGCGTGGTTCCCCCTTTAAAATGTATATTTGTTAGGCATGAAAACCACACACAGCTTTCTAACAAGTATCCATCCACATGTTACAAAAATGTCCATTGCGTTAAATATCACTGAATGCTTGAGCTGATCATGTTGAAAGACTTTCAGATACCACACGACATAAGACATTATAAATTAGTGTTTCGGCGATACAACCAGGAATTGCTCTTATTAACTCTTGGACCTGCGCAAAGTTATGTCTATGGCATTACAAGCAGCGAATCGCCTTGACAACAGATTTGTCAGTCCAATCAGTGGCTTTCCAGTGATAATTCATTGATTGAGTTTAATATTCGACCCCATCATGGCTAGTGCCTAATTACAAGCGTTTCCAAGTTGTCTGAAGAAATTTGGTTCCATGTTACATGCAATCCGTTTTCAACTAGAGCCTTTATATTTCAGACAATTACACGAAGAGCATATGTAGAACTGTACATTTCCCATATGGTCTGTATAAACTATTCTTTCGGAATTTTTAGAAAGTACACCAAACAGCGATGCCGTACGTGCAACTACATATGATCCCACTAAATTGTTCTGGACATTTTACTAACAAAATGTGGGTAGCCCCACGTTGTTCTGTGCTCTTAGAGCTTTGACACAAAAAGAAGCTGGTCTGTTCTTGCTTATTTTGATGGTCCTGCTTTGTCTTTGTTTGCCATTCTCGTCGCAAGGGGTTTTGTTATACATTGGGCCGGTAGACCGGCAGTTGCGTGTATACCATACGTCGTTAAACCCCAGACAAACAGCATGAATTGGTTTGGTATCCTTTAACATTTTTGACCAAACTGTTTAAATACACGTAGTTTGTAAATAATTTCTGTAAAAAAAATTACATCGGTGTAGTACAAATGTTCTATATCATGTTTAGACCAACTTTTTTTCATTGTAGATTTCCGGTTTCTGAAGAGAATCTGGAATAAGAAATATTTCAATAACAATTTGTTTATTGCAGGAACGAGCCAAATGCCCTAATGCTCGGATATTGGTACAATTAACACAAGTACATAAATACAGTAGTAATACAATATAACAATACATCAGGCGGAAAGTACCATTTAATGTGTGACACAAGTTCGACCCATAGCTTTATCGTTGTATTTAAATACAGATTGTAACGAACCAGTAACATTTGAGTTCAACAACTTGTAACATTTGTATTTTGTCGGAAAATAACAAAAGTATTTTTTAAAACAATACTTTCGTAGTTCGTTATATACAGGTCAGCATAACAAGAAATGGCGCTCATCCTTAACTGATTTTGATTAACAATAAAAAACAAAATATTCTTATAACATTATTTAACCGAACACAGTTCACTTATTCATCCCCTCCATAAACTATCCCATTCTTTGATATATTTTATTTAAATTAAGGCACACCGTTATTCAAATCCAATTCGGTTAATTGATACATTGTAATAGTATTAAAAAGTAAAAAGGCAACTTTTTGA
Source organism: Mopalia ciliata (assembly GCA_034783835.1). Lineage (NCBI taxonomy): Eukaryota > Metazoa > Mollusca > Polyplacophora > Chitonida > Mopaliidae > Mopalia > Mopalia ciliata. Next base: position 1,751 of record JAVFBW010171102.1, read on the forward strand.
AAAGACACTTCTGTGTACTCAGAATATTTAATCTTTATATCTTAATGCCAGATATCCTCTCTTTTGGTCTTTAATTTTGAGCCCACATAAATGGCTATGATGAAGTGAATTACTGCCTTTCGATGGACTAAATTGGTTTTATTATTTCGCACATATTGCTCTGGTAGAAGGTTCCATGGGCCAGGTTTAGGCACGAATCTTTAATAGTTAGACTAATGGGGTTGTATTAGACGTTAGCACGAAGTCTAGACCAGTAAGCTCAATATCAGGTCAGAAATCAGTCTAGGTACCAAAGGTTATGGTCAAAATGATTACTTTCCCGATTCCTGAGAAATGTCCCAACATAATTGAAAATAGGTTAACACTTCGCCTCGCGGTGAGTCACGTTCTAAAAGTATAGTATAAAGGAATATTCCAAAAATCTGTCTCACATCAATCATTCAACAAGATGGTACAAATTGACGGCTGATAAACTACCAGAATGTGCCATAGTCACAGGAATAAGCCAATATTAGGATATTTGTTCATGATTATTTGCGATAAATTTTCATTTCGAAAATGAAGGAAAAGCCCTATATTTACACAGTGAACCCTCGCATGTACATACATTTATTAAAGCCATACTTATCTAGTTTCGGTCAATGTGTAATTATAGGGAAAAATTAACTTATAACAACAGGAAATATTGGTCAAATCAGATAATATACGGCCATCTCTGCGAGTCGACAACTTCATCGTGATATATCAAATACCAGTTTCAGTTGAGTATTAAAGTTGGCGGTTCCTTAATCGGTTGTCTTAATCGGACACTGTTAGCACTTTCCCTGTTTACTTATTCGTTTGAATTTGATTTATTTCAAAGTTCGAATGACAAAATTACGGCATATGACGATTTTTTTTTGTGTATTTTATTATCTGTTAACTAATTATTCATGATTTTATCATTTGTGTTATAAGACATGTAAGTGAGCCGAAGTCCTGTTGTGCTCTAAATCGTCATATAAAAAAAAATTAAATGATCTTTTTGATATTAATATACTTTGTCTAATTTTCAGTTGTTATTTTAATCAACCCTTCGTCATATAAGTGAAATACCCATGAGTACGACGTTAAACTCCAATCAATCAAACAAACAAACAAACAAATAATCAACCATTTATGTAGTGCACGTACATGTAGCTACGATTAAAAGATTCTGCGAATTAATTTGCATTGAGTATTGTATTATCTGTTTTCTTCTTCTTTCTTGTGGGCACACAAAAGGGATATTTATACATACACAAACTCTTCTCTTAGCTTTTGGCCAAGCTGATACCATATGACATCAATACTTTAAGTAAATAAAGTGCCACCTATTGGCATCTTTTTCGTTTTTTTTTTTTTCTTCTTCCTTTTTTCTTCTTAATGGGACAGGGGAGAACTTTTGACTTTGGTTCTGAAAAACCTTGGAAATGTTTTGGAAAACCTGTACACCATGTTTTTGTAAAGATATGCCGTTTTAATTAGTAAAGATGTGTTAATATTGTTAAGCATCCACATGAGTTGTGTGCCGTTCTCCTGGTTATCGGACTTTTATCAAGACTCGATGCATACTATAAACATCTACCAACATGTCACTCTTCTTCCACGTATGCCTTACAGTAAGCTATACTGAGACTAAACCGATATATTTATAGTGGAATTGTATTTCATCTTATGTGATATTAGTAGGCATGGTCATTGCTTATATAACAAAACATTTGCTGGCTTATACTACGAAATCCTGCTGAAGCTAGGTCAACAATAATGAAATGACTCTGTGTTAAAAGAAAACAGAGAAACACAGGTTAAGTATTCCTGTGCCATTTACATTAGATCTCCTGGCATACATCTGAGTTTAATAAATGGGTCGTAGGTTTCTTTCTACAAAAATAATGTCTCATCTAAACCCAAGTAACCAAACACTGACTACTACGTTTTACCGTTTAAAACAAGTTTACACCTAAAACAGATACATAATCTTAAATTTGTTTACATTGATTTCATTATTTAAATAGCATGATTTCCAAAAGAAAATACTTTTTTTCTGAAATCTTATTTTCAGATCAGTCGGTTTGTGAGTAATAGATCTTAGGTTATATCAGCTGACGGGAAATATAAATGTTTAAGAAAACTGTTTTCGATATAATAAAAACAACATAATCTAAATTGTATTACACTCCGAAAATATTAAGCAGTACGTTAAACACCCAATTAAAAAAACTGTTGGGATCTATATAAAATATCGATTATCTCTGCTATCTCAAGTATTGGATCACTGTATTTTAGAATATTTTAGCCTATGTAGTTGATTGCATAAATGCAGGCACTTCATATGGAACATTTTTCTTTCTCGTGCTATTCTAAAGATGAATTTGTGTCAGATGGCGATAAGGCAGGCCTGTTTTATCTTAAGAAAAACATAAATCACACAAATTATTCGAAATTAAGACACCTCTTACTCTACCTCTGAATTAAAATTATATTGCACGAAATATCTGAAATCGCTTCTCCAAGCTTTCTCACTTTCAAAGCTTCCAGGGTCCATGTTGCCCTATTGGGCGACCCCTTTATTAATTCACAAACGCAGACAATTTATAAGGAACATTTCACATTTTCAGTTGTGCACTAGTTCCATAGTACGGATAAATTTGCGTCAGATGGCTAAAAAAAGGTATTTTTTCTTAATTTGGGAAAACATAAATGACACACTGTCGGAGCTTCCACGTTACTCTGTTGGACTGGGATTGTCCATCCATGTATTAAGTCACAAATGATGACAATGCATATGGACATTTCATATTTTTCGCGTTATTGAAGAGTTTAGGATAAATTACCGTCCGATAGCTAAAAAGTGTCATTTTTCTTATTTTGGGAAAACATAAATCACACTAGTTCAGACAGTTCTTACTCTGGCTCTGAATCCAAATTTCATTGCACGAAATAGCTGAAATCACTTCTATGGACTTCATCACTTACAGAGCTTCCGGGACCTAGGCACTATGGGAAGAATTGTACACTATTTTCTCCAACATAATTTAGCTATCTGACGCAAATTTATCCTTACCATCTAAATAGTGCAAAACTAAAAATGTATATTGATAGTAAAACAGCATTTTGTAATACAGATATTCACCTGTGTCAATCAAATGTCAATGTTCGTTGGCAGGAGGCAATCTAGAAACAAATACAGGTCAATCACAGAAGGCGGCCTGTGCTGAGGCATATAACAATCATCAATAAGGACTTATTGTGCGGTAATGGTCATATGCATTTGGCGTCAATCATCAAGACGCCAGAAATACATCCCCATGTAGCGCAGCTTAAGCTCAATAACCAGAACCAAGACACTTGGTATAAATCAAACGTGGCGCGCTTTATAGACCCTCTATTGATATCATTGTTAATACACCAAATGTATATGACATTTATTCGAGGATTAACGTTTAACGTCAGGTTATTTCGCTCTAACAGCCAGTGACTAACACAACTCCGAAGACACTGGCAACAAAAAAAGAAAAGACACATCCAAAGTTAAAACAACATATCTACATATTTTTGTCCATTAGCTTTGGGAACGTAAGAAACAAGTAGCTCCACCCCCAAACACCAGCAATACATGGGTGGCAATTATTACTTAAATTCGTTGCTTTGTGCTCAAGTACATTTTTACCGTTTGTGATAAATATGTTATGTAAAGTCCCGAGAAACATGACGTATTGAAACATTACTGATGAGCACCTTCAATATTTAACCAAAATTCATGACTGACACACACACGAGAAACCACTAGCCTGCTCAGGTGTGCTTAACACGCCAGTTTCCTCGAAACAAAGACATCTTTTTACTTTAGGCTTTACATCGACATTTGCACTAATTGCCCCAAAAGTTGTTAAAATTAGTCAAGTAAATCGATTTGCACTTAGGTCGGTAGTTTTGAAAGATTTAAGCAAAGCTGCCAGAACTGTCAAATTATTCTAAAATAAGTTGAATCCGAAGCCAGCCTTTAAAGAAGATTGACTGCTGGTGTAATGTATGGACCTGGAATTATTTCAAGGTCGCCAATCTGTCGCTTTATAGCTGTTGTCTGATTTTTTTAACGTTAACCCATGACATTTCTATTCCGGTTTACAACGACCCTTATGCTCTCATAAAGTGATTTTGTCTCAAATAAACAACGTTGTTTCTCTCACGCCAATCTGTCAATACCGATGGCATATGGGAGCTCGTTACTGTTCTGATGATGTGGCAGAACCCTCGCAGAATGTATGACCTACATGAACTGATTAAAAAAATTCGACTTGATTAACCAAAAAACAGATGGAATGTCTTTAAACTTTTTGTATAAAATTGGATCAGTAACGCTAACTTTGGAGGTCAATAGAACCGTTCTATGTTGCTTATTGACTTTGCTAAAAAGGTGCCAAAAAGAAAACAAATGCCCCAAACCTTATCAAAGTGTTTGTAACTTCAAACAATTTAAGTTATCAACATACCAAGTCATTATATTATATATTTTTGAGGATCGATTGCTTGTATGACTGCATTCTGCTAGTTATGTATTCTATTGTACTACTGTGAGAAATCAAGGACTGCATTCAAATATTGTCCTAACTTAATAAGTAAAAGACACTCATTTGGAAGCAGCACGAAGTCTAGACCAATAAATTCAATAACAGGGCAGCAACCAGGCCGAGTTACAAAAGGAACAGTGCGAATAATTACTTTTCCAATTTCTCAAAAGTAATCAATATTCCTGGAAATAAATTGTTTGCTTGATCTTGGTTCCACGTGGTGCTTCGGGGTATTTCACTTATATGACAGCGGTGTACTTCTTAAGAGTGTATGGCAACAAAGCCATAATGTTAAATGTGATATACACATGCTGTTGCAAAATACATGTTTCTCTAGGCCAGGATAAATATACTTAAATTATAATACATTTAGCTCGAGGGTTCTTGGAAATAGAAGCTGTATATACTTATGGTATTTTGGTATCTCTTAATAATGCATGATGTATTGTTCATGTAAAACTGTATACCTATCAGGTCATCCTGCAGAGGTCATCCTCTGAGAAAACGATAAACTCTATCATGGTGTTTTAAACAATTAACAGCAGGTGTGTGATCACACAGAACAATAATTCTATATAACGACACAGCTCGTGGATATCGATAAATGTAGGATAAGCACTCTCTCTATAGAATCCGTAACTTAACGGTACTTAAAAACCGAGCAGCGCAAAGTATGGTCAATTAAACCTTGTGTTAGCTCTTATAAACTAATCAAATGAGACATGGTACATGTATGTGATATTGTATTTGGAATTAGAATGCAGAAAGGACAAGTAAGGCGACTTTTGCTGTATATTGTAACAAACTTTCGAAGAATAACTTACTTCATCGTCAGGTATATTGCATTTGTAAAGAGGGTTGTAAGTTCATTCTTTATAAAGATAGAGACAAAAATACAACTTTGCATATCTTTTCTTCTTATTGTATGTATTGTTGTCTCTACTTCAAGACAGCTCATCAGGAAGAAGGTTGTATCAAAACAGTGTTCACTGGGAAGTGATACGATAGAGTTTATAAATCCATACCTCGGACTTCCTGTTGGATAGACTGATGCTTGGAAAGTATATTAATTGACGCGTTTACATCACAGAAAAATCGGCACTCTTCCGAACCAGACCCACTAGTTCTGCCATTGCTTCCTAAATTGCTTATAGCAGAAAAGAATGCTTCAGATATACCAAGGCCTAAAGGTATATCAAGATGAACGCTAACGACAGTTTAGCTTGGCGATTAGCCACAATTTTGCCACTTTTCCATTAATATACGCCAATGCCCCTGTACCCAGTCAAAACAAACAATCGTGTCTTCATAGTACAGTCTGAATCATTCCACACACTAGAGGTGGAGGCCGACAACAGTTAAATTACACGATCAAGTCTATTAACGAGCTGAAACACTTTGATAAAATTACAGCACCAATTGTCATGGACTCGGATATCCACTCTGAAGTATGTGGAATAGCTAACATTTCTCGTGTAAATACAGACAATTAATTGAAGGTCCTCTAAGCAGAGAGACTTTCAATTCCTGCTACACCCGTGCGGTTCATGTGACATTTCATCAAATTAACGAAATCAGACTAACTCGGATTATTTAACAGAAACTTCTAGGATAATAAGTTTTCGTGCTGGGAATTGTAAAACGATTGGATTATACAATTTTATATCAGGAAATACTCTTTTAATATGCACAGTAACTCATCACGTAGACTATCATCAGATATAAAACTTTAATTTTAGCAGAGAAGAGGTTCCAGCCGGTTTTATTTGTTTTGGATTTAGGGGGTTAGTGCATAGTATTTACGAAAGGGGGTGGTGCCGACAGCCAGAAAAAATGGTGAAGTGGTCGCCCCCACAAGTATAGTCACGATCAGCAGAGCAGGAATGTAACATTTCCGGTATACCAGGATAAATCAACACACGTAGTAGTTTTCCTGTAAATTAACAAGACGTGTGGCTGAACCATCGTTGAGAAAAACTAAACCGTTGTCGTCAATAAACTGTGTTTCCATCGTGAGATATAACTGCGTAAAGTACAATTGTCATTGAAATCACCACAATAAAATACTTGAGTATCACAATTCTGTGTCAGGATTGTAAAATCAAAGCTACGAATTCTATTACACATATTGTGGAAAGGTTCACCTGGTTCACTTGTCGAAACACCGTGTCACACAGGACACAAAGAGAGCAGCGTCCTTTATGGCTTAAGAACTGGAACTATATCTGTATAGGGTTAAGAACTACAGGTTCAACATACAATACATCAATGAGATTAAGTTTTCGATTTGATTAGCTTTAGGAAAGCGTAACACGAAATACGGATTTGCTGTATTTCCATATGCACTATTGTACATCCACATGATCAGGCCAAACTTCAGGCGTGGGCGATGAAACCAATAAACCGTAATATGATGGAGTTTTTTTCCATTAAATTTACTCTCAAAAAAGTTTAACGCGGTTATGGAAAATAATTTCGAGAAGTTTTCAAGTGCAAACGCTCAGAATGTTGAGAAACACAAGGTTAATACAAAATTAAAATAAAATAAAGCCAAATATGGATTTGTTATTCGGAATAACACATAAAACATCATATCATAGTTTTAGTTTTACTCCATGAAGTAGTTTGTATCCCTTAATATTGTATGTACTGTGAAAAACAATAGTGTGTCAATCGTAATCTGCTTGATGTGGCTTCGACGTAAATGTTTCAGGTCCCTCTGGGTGTGCTTAATGCAATTACTCCGCTTAGTTGTTAGCAAGTCTAGACAACCATCAAGATAACTAATTTGTTGAAGATAATCATGCCGTGTTGAAGCTTTTATTCTTAGACGTGTCTGTAACGAGATAAGTTTATATTCTTTTTTAGTCACGGATAGGCTCACTTTTTAGATTTCAGTTTAAGGCATTGCGATACGCTAAATGGACATATGCACGGATCGTGAGATATTACGTTATCTTTGCCTTTGCCGTCTGGACCACTTTCTAAAAAAGAGCCAATGTATATTAATTTCTCGTTTAAATCATGTAACTTATTTGGTGTATGGGAATCTTCAAATCATCCCCGTGAAAAATGCAGTTTATTTGCCATAACACAAAATGCATGGAAAAAAACATAAATTATTGACTATAGGCAAATCAAATATTTGTTTTTTTCGTTTGGGGTTTAACCTCGTACTCGAGGGTATTTAACTTATATGACGACGGATTGTCCACTTCGCACTTTTCTTTGCCTTATTACAGTAAAAAAACCGGGATGAAACCTAATAGAAACCTCCCCCGCAATTGCTGAAGCTACATCTTGTGACTCACACATATACTTGATGGTCGACGAACGGACTCGATCCAGTGAACGGAACATTGCAGTAGGCTTAGAAAGCGCACTCGTTAACTGCTAAGTCAGGGCCGCGGGCCAAACAAATATTCAAGTTGAGGGACAACTAAACTCAAATTCAATAAGTTTAACAACTTTCATTTGTTAACAGTCGCTAATCAAGCTCTATATATGCACAAATGCTTAAAACTCTGAGAGTAGTGGGATCAGTTCCCAAACAGGTTTCAAGCTGCAACATTTTATGAACTAAATTTTTCAAACTAGAAAAGCGTTACGCCAAAATGACGAAAATACTGTTGATATTACCTTTCTGAAAGACACAAAAATTATTCAATATTTTACATTCGATTGTTGGTTTATTATGTTACATACTGCTGCCCTCGAGTAGTGGGATAGCATTAGTGTCGATATGTAAGTGTAACTGGTTACCTTGGTCAACTAATTTGCGACCTACATGCATAGTTAATATGAGTGTATGCCAGTGCTGAGATTTCGCACCTATTGCAGTACCAAACAATTACGACGCAGACTATTGTGGGCCGGTCTTTAATGTGTGAATTAATGAGGTTATGTCAGAAGGACCAGATTTTTTTTCTGTAAGCCAGACATTTGTCTGAATTCCAATAGTTATTATCAATATAATAGCCATCTTGGGATTTCTATAAATCTCCAATGAATTTGGATACCGAGTAATTATAATTTTCCCATATCGAAGGGAGACCGAATCCACATGCTTATCAACATACCTAGAGTGATGTGCACTAATATAGACCAATCAATCAAATAGAACGCACCCAAAACCTCACATTAAAGTATTTTATGTAACTGAAGGTTAAATTAGTTTTATACATATGTTTTGATTGGAAACAAAACGATACCTCTCATCTACATGTGAACAACACACATACTTGCGTTGCCATTTCTATAGTACTAGCGGTTTTGTCTCCACAAATTAGAATGCTTATAACCAGCAATTAGACTGTCAATGTTTGTATTTAATAACCCGCATATGTTACAACATCCGATGCGCTTAGCTATGTAATGATAATTATTACATTCAATCATATCATACTGATGCACTAAATGATAAGAAATGAATGACTGACATTTGAATGAGATTTTGGAGCGCTGTATATTATGAGGTACGCTATTCTGGATAAGGCATAATATATGTATCTGGCCCACCGTAGTTAAAGATAAATTATACCTAAATATATGCTCCTAATCCAGTAATATTTTCTAACAGTACAATTTTATGACTAGTAAGAAAAGAATGCATGGATTTAGACCCTATATAGCGCGAGCTATACATCAAAGGAAGCCTGCTCTGCTATTTTTGCTTAATATATACTTATTTTCCATCAGGCAAGTATTCCAATTATGGCCTAAATATATTGACCGAGATGGGTAATGAAATCAAGAATAATTATCTCAATTCTGTCAAATCCTGTATTATGCATAAACTT
>JAVFBW010171113.1:0-11141 GCA_034783835.1 Mopalia ciliata
ACAATCAATCGTCATATAAATGATGAAAACACTTTAATCAAATTAACAAGCAAATGACAGATACATTAGTCCATATATAAACTGTTGACATATATTTTTTTTTGTACTGATGGATTTCCTGAAAGCTATCCAATGATGATGTTGATTTTAATTGCTATGGTTACTAGTGCTAAAAACTGAAGGGTTTTTTTTTTTCATACTGATTCCGAAAGCTATCCAAGACTATTATGATGTTGGTCTTTATTGCTAAGGACACCAGTTTTAAAAACTGTTGGTTTTTTTGTACTGGTGGGTTTCTTGAATTCCATTTAAGACTATACTGATGTTGATTTTATTTGACTTGGTTACCAGTATTAAGAACTGATTGTTTATGTTTGTATTGAAGAATAATTGGGACGAGGAATGCTGTTGATCTAAACTGTCATGGTTAACACTATTTATAGATGTTTTTGGAAGCCATCTTAGTCTATTGAAGTTGATGTAAATTGCCATAGATACCAAACTGACGGATTACCATAAAGCGGCATAAAACTTTTGCCGTTGATTTGAATTGCCACGGTAAAATGCAATGAAATAATTGTTTGTTTTTTCGTTCACAAAAAAGTAAGCCAAAAGGTGGTCATAAATGTTTATATCGATGCCTCAAGATAAGGTGTCTTTTGACAGTTTCAAATTTTAAAACTAGAAAATTTTTTAAAATTAATGTTCCATAGCGCCATAATGTTCCTGGACATGCTACCTTTTTATATCCATCAAATATTCCACGTGAAAATGAGACTGGACGTACAAGATGAAACCACATGTTCCTTCTGGGTTCTAGTTTGTAGAGTATTTGTACATTTCAGTCCATGACCTAAAACTTAGTTTCTAAAATCGTTTTACTTTTCTGGGATATAAATAAACTATAACTTTTCCCACAAATATAGCCGATACACACCCTATAATTAGCCCCATAGGACTATAACAACTCTCATATACTTTCATTAAAACATCCATGCAAAACAAGTCCAGGTATCTCAAAGTCCACATCTGTTTAAAACGATTTATTAAAGATAGAAAATTATCACAGCGAGAATACAATATTTATTTTCCCCAAACAGCAGAAAAGAATTGAACGAACTGAACCAAGTATATGATTTTAAACCCAGATTTTTTCAATGTGGTTTATAATTTTCACAGCACGTGCTCAATTATTTTTATTTTTTAAATATTGCCTCCAAATTAAATACATATTCGGAAGGTCGCTATTATATGTAAGCCTTGTTCATAGATAATAAGACTTTTATGTGCAACAGTGTCACTGGCTGACGGGGCTTCAAGCTCAAGTCCGTGCTCAGGCTTGCATGTCCTTTCTTTCGTATATACTTTTAATAACATACCAAAGCGCTTCGAATACCAGTATGTCCGAAACCTACAATCTACAAAACGTTGTATTATAGTCTGACCTTATTCTGAAAATTCATTTTAAATATTTCAAACGAGACGTCGTTAAAGCGCTAATCGAAAGACAAGACGGTATGCCTGCCAAATCGATTAACATCGATAATTGGTACAACCTGAAAACAGGTCAGTGCGCGATTTTAAGGTTAAATCTTTCAATGCTACGGAAGACCCACCCATAGAAACTAAGCTCCGAGACCCAACATGTTCCAAATGACCCGAACCACTTACAAATTCTCCTTGGTGACCTTTCAATAGACCTACTCGAGATCAACAAAAGCAAATATGTTCACGAACAAAAACGAATGTAAAAATGATCACATACATGAGGCATTTTACACACTCCTGAAGTTATCTAAGATTAGCTGATAAGTATGCTTTCGACGCATTAACGTTTAATGGCAAATTTACAACCGCTATAGGCTTATGTCCTGTGCCCCTTTTGTCCTTGTCTTGTTAACGTATTTACACCGTTTGTGTGATCGGTGTTCATACTCGCAAGCAGAATTTCAAGAATATAAAGACTTTTCTATACAGGTAATTGTAGGCAAATTGGAAAGAAATCTCATTAAAAGACAAAACAACAACAAAAAAAACAGCGACCTGCGCAGTCAGATAAAATTCCCCTGGGGTATATTTGGTCAAGTGCGGATACGTTGTCGGGGTTTCGTCAGCTCAAGTCACAGTTTGGCCTCGGCAGGGTAATCATATGCAATTATAAAAAATAATATGTTTCCTTATCGTTGTGTAGTTGGGCGGTATACAAATGTAAAGGATGCTTTAAATTTGGAATATATATGTCCAAGAATTAACAGAATAAAAACAGGATACACACTGAGGCGAGTTTCTAATCCTTAAACTTGTGACCCCATTCCAGTTGATCGAGGGATCAATTTATCACCCTCGAAGATCTAAGATTGATATTACGTCAAGTATGTTATGTACACAGCACTCGAGTAACTATCCAGTTTTCAAGGGCCAATTCACCTATCACGTTTATATCGTATTCGTTACATGTTGGGGGGAATATTTGACTTGGATATAGTGTTATGCCCACCAGACGTTTGATCATCTTTGCGGTTAGCAATGTTTGTTCTTTTTAATCTTCTTGCACTGATCCATTTTTAATGTTTGAAATATGTTTAAATCTTCCATGTGTAAGAAATTTGGCTTGCTTATATATGCTGCTTTGTTTCTTGGTCTTTTTTATTTAAAACTTATCCAAGGTTTCTTTATTTTTTTATCAAAATCAAACGATATTTTGATTGATAGTGATCATACTTTCAAATGTTATATATTGAATGGCTTATCTTTGATCTAAATTTAGGGGAAATATATATTTTTCAAGTGGGTGAATAGATAGACTCTAGTACATTCAACAAAATAGGTGAGGTTTCAGTCACAGGTACAATCGCTAACAAAGCACAGTTTAATAAAGAAGATCTTATGTTCTAATCCATTCTTATCATATGATTCACATCTATTATATATTCTATTCAACTGAAAATCACTGCCCCCTGGTCCCTCCCCTACATATATCAGTGCTGATACCGTTGTTTTAGATAAAAATAAACAAACATAAAATTCAACATCGTTGACATTTCGGAAATGGAGCCCACCTATTTTAACGCTGTTTTGTCTGTTATGTTACTTATCTTTATCCTTCGTTTAAAGATCAAAAAGTCTTCTGTTTGAAATTTAATTTGAGGCCTAAAAGGGGTTCATGGAATAGAGGAATCGACCTAATGCATTAAAACCTAACTTTACGCTAATGATGAAATTATAAATCTCTGGTCTAAAATCTTAATGTATGCTTGGTTTGATGGGATTTAGCCTTAACCACCAATATCAAAGTACAGCTATTGTCTTATCTAATGGGGGAACTCAATACAGAACAGTAGACGTGTGTTGCATAGTGAGAAAATTCAATTAGCACTCGTTCCAAGGTTGTGAAATACTGTAAGCAGCCCAGACTTGAACATGACATTTCGTGAATAGACGCTGGCGAATCTGACATTTTGCATCAACCGGTGACATTTTAAAACGTTTAAGTTGAAAGCTTTTGGTGTGCCGTTTACAGCGAGAAGGCCTAAATAGCAATCCTGCATTTCAGCGTTCTAATACCGCAGTATGGTTGGAAGTCTGCAGTGCTACATGCGGGACATACCAGAATTTGCATCATCACCCATCTCTGCAACACCGGGTAACATCCTGAAAGTATTCGAGAATGTTGGGTGTGCTTATGTCTGTAAAAATCACGGTCACATGCTATACATCTCAAATGCATCTTTAATTGTTTTCGCGGCATTTGCAAAAGCTTGTCATCTGCAGTAGACTATTGAAAGAAAAAAGCATGACTCGTGCAAGCTTAGTTGTATTCGTAATGTTTAATTAAGCTGTGTTAGGTAACATCTAGGTCACCAAATATTGACAGCGTACATCTGCAAGTCACCGCAGTAGATAAAGAACCGCTCGAGACTTTCTTTGCTTTTCTAAAATGACTCAAGTTTTACAATATATCAACCTAGAATCCTTTTTTTTTTCTTCATACATGACCACCGCTGGCAGAGGGATGCCGATTACTTCATTTTAACCGATGAATCATGTCATGGTCTAGACTAATTTTTTTCCTCAACAAGTTTACCTTTTTAATAAGAAATAATTACCGGTATGAGTATACTCCGCGAAACGTCAAACCGAGTCTTATACTGTTTAAGCCTAACAAAACAGACAACCATATTATATTGGGATTCTATTGTTCTGGAACAACATTCACTTCCTGAGAATCAATTTGTTTGCAAGTTTACGCCGGGTTTAACAGATATTACTCATAAGATGACGTACCAGTACAACAACGGAAGCAGTCCGTGTGCTCTCTAGGGCTTTGGCATTTAATTTATTAAAACAAGACAAAATACAGTATCACGACATGCTAGATGTTGTAACAATACGAATGCAAGTCACCTCACTAAATCGTAGTCATGTGTTGAGTTGTGTTCTTAAGAAGAACGGACCGATCGATAGAATCTTCACTTCATATTTTTGGGAGGACCGATTTATTGGTTTCCGGGAAAAGGTCCTAAAATAGTACTAATTCAAATGATTGGCTGGCTTTAGATCTTTAGAAGTCCAATTTTTAGGTTATCTGAGAAAACACTACGGTACAGTACAGACCTGTACAGTTGTATAATCGTATTAACTGTATAACGTATTACCTTTATCGCATTTACAGTTATATCATAAAAAGGCAATACGAAGCATGCCACCTGCCTAGATCAACTCAAAGGGGCTTAACCCATACGAAATCGTCCTATGAGCCGTAATCTTGTTTCCTTCTTACCTCATAAGCAACTTAAAACGTTTCTCACCCACTGCACGCATTTCATGAAAGTCACTATATTGTTTTTTTTTTTGTTTTCTCTATGAAAATTGGTATGCAGGACGTGTTCACACACGGAGAATAACATACATTAAACTCCCACTGAAAAATTTTGAAGCCTTATAAAATTTATGTGATCTCAAGGACTTGAGGCTCTTTAACCGCTATATCTAAATCATATTATCAGGGCGTAAATACACAAAATACTTTCTCAATCGCCTTGACTATATTACGTTGATTATCAGGTTGCTATTTGGACATTGTTTTGAACCGATGTTAACACTTTATAAGCGTTTTTGGTAACAGATTCACATACAACAACAACATCAGAAATTCGATAGAAAAGTTTGGAAGCGGTTTTATTCTTGCACGAATTAGAGCAGCCCTACTTTCAGTAAAATTGCAATTGATGAAGAAACGGCTACAGACACATGTACCCCGAGAGGGAGGAACATCGAATGATTCGAATTTCAGTTATATTTGTAGAAAACAAATAGAAGGTTTAGAATGGAGAGAGCTGTTCAAAACGCTGAAGTGGCTGTCATCAACAGACAACATGGCGATCAGTCAGGGATAGCTTGATTGATTGTTTGGTTGGTGTTTTACGCGGTGGTTTAGGGTATTTCACTTATATGCCGATGGTATATTCCAACAATAACTGACACTAGAGCAACCATAAAATGTGAGGTGTTTTGTTACTGCTGGAAAGTTTCCCCCGGTGCCAAGAAAAGCAGCATTTCTACTCTTCAAACTAACTGCTCTAAGCCAGAGGGCGTATCCACCTAGATCAGCAACTGCAATATATTGAATTTATGAATGCCGTCTTGTCAGATAATGGTCTAACGTCATTCATAATAGTAGACTACTTCTATTACTCATATGACAACGATTAAATTTATAACCCTTGTCTAAGCCAGGAAATCGGATAGAAACGTCGTAAATGCATTTTTCTATACAAAATATTCGACATTAAAGTATGCAGAAACGACAATGTTTCCTGTTATGGACAATAAAGATATGGACTGGTCCTTATCAATAAAACCACCCAGCACGTGTCAAATAGTGTTTTATATTCTCAGTACATAATTGTTTGAAAAGCTTCTTTCTTAAATGTACGCATGACATCACCTTCACGAATGGCTTTACATTCATTATACCCTATACATGTTTATATGGTGAGGATAGGCCGTTTTCTATTAACGTTAAACAGGAGGATGGGTAATGTAAAAACCGGATCTAAATAATTTCCGGATGATAAAAATGTAACTCGTCGCCTCGTCACAATACCTCGATTAAGTCACCCGAAACAATGACCTACATATACATCTTCTACAATTGTGAAACAGTTTAGCCGTCCTATTTTTATTTTATTTAGTTAGGGTTTTCTGTTCTTGCTTTAAAAAATAAATACATAATACAGTAACATTTACTTGCAATAGACCAGTTCGTATTGTAAATTATTGACGAGTACAGCACCGTTCACAATACTGTTAAAAGTCTCACTTTATTCCACCAGCCAGTCATTATAAGGATGATTCTTATAATTGTCTTCAGCTTAAAATGAAAAAGGGAAAATACAGCGTCATGTTAGTGGAGACTAAGACGAAAACTCGAATTTAACAGTTCAGGATATTTGATCTTAGCCTTTGGTGATATTAAATACCATGACAACCCAATATCTTCAAAACTGGTTGCGTTGACAACAAAAATGAACTTAAGCTAAGATCGCTTTGTGGAACGGTCCCCAAGATATCACAACATCCAAATTGTTGGATTGGACCAATGAACGTCAGGAATTGGTAGTATGAAATCATAAGAACACATACATGTATGTCGGTCCATGTTTCCGGATGTGAAGCGACATTTCGAAACTTTCATGAGGCTACAGTATAACTTGAAAGAACATTATCTTGCAAACGTAGTATTCATTATGCCAGTTAATTGTGTTAGAGGATTGTACAGTATACACACCAGAAATAATTACCCACTGCACTGGCCAAGATGACAAAAGCAGGTTAAAGCACCCAGCAATTATAATGTGCCAAGCTAATCGATGAGTTTAACGATCCTAAATATGTCCATGGAGCTCAAATGATACGTACTTAAACATCAGCAATTTTTGTATTTGTTTGACATCGAACTTACGTTTCCAAGAACACCTTTATAACTAGAATTCCTCCACAACCGCCCTTCAGAAAACTCTGGGTATGGCTCGTTGTTAATCTTTGATAGTGTCTGTTTGTTTCATTAATTGGGGTTTAACGCAGTACTTTTGGTTATTTCCCTATACATGACAGTGCACCTGCCCAATGGGTGAAGGAAGCTATCCTCCGCGTCACTGGCAACAAACAAAGACAGGACGACAATCACAGAACCTACTATAAATACATCACTAACTATTGTAGTGTAGTACAAAGAGTTGCAAATAGAAAATGTTACTATAACTTAGTTCATTATACATTGATTGCAAAACAATTGATGACATATACATGTTATGATTAATACGATATCTCGAAGCCTTTCTTGAACAATGCAAATAGAAAAATATTGGGCCTTATGTCTGTTCAATTGATAAGATGATGAGAAGTGTTTATTTAATTCAAAGAGAGATATATCAAGAATACATAATTTTACATTTGCATTTTCCAACTGTCAAGTGATATATTCTCACGATACGTAGCCAAAGGGTCGCATACTATTAAACCGTATGGTGCATAAATGAGGAAGAAAACATTCCATCTGAACTGTAGCAAATCATAAAATAACGGTTGTTTAAAACAAAAGAGTGATTTAGAAACCTGTTAACTGTCTATTTCATATTTCACATTATATGCCCAATTGTTAAATACCAAACCGAAATATTCAATTTGTTAGTTTTGGGTTGACAATGAATGAAAACTAACCATGCTGACAAAGCAGTATCCAAGACATTACTACGAATCTTCCAAGTGCATGCATGATTATACAAGAACATCTCAAAGTTTTCAAATCCGTTCGCACAGACTATTGTCGCTGTTGGCGTGGGTAAATTGGTCTGTCTATATAAGTAACGAAATTGCTGGTGTATAACGCTGTACTGCTATTTCACTTATATAACGGCGATATATATCACCAATAAGTGACACCAATACAGCTATTATGTGTTTAAAAAGTAAATTTTCCTCCAGTGCTAATTAACAAACTGCCCATAGTCAGAGAGCAGCATGCATAAGAACTTCTGAATTTAAACAACGCTTCGGATAATACTGCATACCATGTTCAGTCCGGAGTATTTCTTAACAGTTTAACAGGCCTCCATGGGTGCTTAGAGGAGCTGTCTCGGATGTGGCTTTCTAATGTCATACCTAATTGGTTATATTTCCGGAAGTAAATGCTATATCACTATGCCTTTTAACATTTAGACAATTTAGCGTTAAGCTTCTCAAAATAATGTTGTTGTAATAAAACAAAAATTTTGTGAAATACCAACGTTAATTATTTTGACATGAATGATATTCGATTTACTGGGTCGGTCTTTACCTTCAAAGAAGACAATGAGACAAGAGCTATATAAAGCCTTAACACGTGCTTTACCGCCAACATGTCATAGAAGTCAAGAATAGCTCTGATGGCATTTATATACTGTTTAGAACTGTACTTGTAGATTTGATAGTCTTAAATTACGCATAATGATATAATTACCTAGTTAAAAGTTCGTGTGTGTCAAGTGTAAAAAATGTATATACGGTATGTGCCTCTCAGGGTATTATATAAAGTCACATGGTCTACCGTTTGAACACAATAACGGTTATACCTTACGTTATTAACACAGTTAACCACAAATCATATCATATTGACAATTAACAGACAGTTTACCGCCCTTGTACTATACGTTTTATATTGACCATGATAGTATATGACTAAGTTAAACTTAGATAGAATTGCTAATTGACCAGCCTGAGGCTTTTGGATACAGGATTTACTGATTGGCTTGTACTTTACGCCACACGGTCACTTGGGGTCTAGGGTAAATGGTCATTATAAACCACTCCAAACAACATATACACATATACAGATTCACTCCGTCTCAATATTTCGCTTACTTATATGCCACTTCCAGTGTTGAATATCAGAGTTCCAGATAAATATCACACATAGATATTTATATAAGTTAGCCGCAATATCGATTTTTTTGTTTGTTAATGACCTGAAAATGGAAGTCAAAATTATGTATTGTTTTGTTTTTAGTAGACACCTTCATTGTGATTGTACTACCCTCAACACACAAGAACATGGCTACATTAGGTTACCTTGAGGTTTTAAGACTTACTCATATTTAAGGCACAGACAAGCCTCTCTAATCCTATGACAGTTAATATCCTTGAGTATTGTCGAATGCTCAGCACTCCTGATTGATCGACACCTGTTGACACATAATGGGTCAAGCAGATAGGACAATTGCAAAATAATCAATAAAAACACAGTATTTGACCTGTGTTCAATATGTGAAGTATCAAGGAGTATCAATACAAATGAATATCTCTCTTATTTAAATCATAAATTACCTACATGTATATAAACATAAATCGATCGCCCTAAATGTAGGCTCATCACGAAATGACAGTATACAATCCTAAATAAGTCTATATGTTACATACATCTACTACATTAAATATAAAATCATAAACGATACAAAAATCGAAACTAAGCCTACCTAACACGTGTAGAGTATACAATGCTGGTGAAACGTCACACGGAATAATCGTTGGACTCTGGCTTAACTTGTGGTTCATATCAATCTGCCTCTAACTATCACTGTGACACCTACAAGTTTAAAATCCATAACCCACTCAAAGTCCGCTTAATACAGTGAAAAGAACGACCATTATTCAAGCATAAAAGTTACTCATGCTAAAAAGAGAGAAAGGGGTCAGACGGGGTCGACTGTTTGTACAGCTTTCAAAACCTCAGTGATGAAGAGCATATTCTATTGGTTGAGGCAACGTCACTTTTAACCTATCACGATACTCGTTTCTAATGTTAACTACTTCGACGATTGAAATATTCTAACGACCATAACATTTTCCCGATTTTCATTCAAGAGTCTAATTATACTTTTTGGTTAAAGTGAGAATTAATTTTGATTAGGATTAGCTCTTAACTTGATTAATGCTGTTACGATAATCGTAACTCAATGTTCGGATTTTACCTTTACAAGAGCTGTAAACGTCAGAGTAATGTCTCCACGCGTTTCTTCCCGCTGAAGCGTTAAGTCTCGAGGCAATGTTTGAGCAGTTTTCACAAAGAACGGGTCAAAGCTAACTCGCTGTTAAGAGACAGCCTTTTGTAGATAAGTAAGTATACACCTTTCCCATGTGCCTATAATGATCGTCAAGTAGGCATGAGTCATACAGGTGAATTCCGTTAAGGATAAAAATTCAAATCTTGAGATCTATATCGGGCACTGTCAGAAACATCTAGAAAACGGCATTCATTAGCTGTTGATACAATTTCGAGACACATATATTAGTTTATAATTTGAAGTAGTTATTGAAAATAAAAATTACCATGCCTTCAAAGAGCTGCAAATCTTATTTCATTTTGGATCATTTGCCTTATTGGTTCATTCAAAATCAATGCCGTATATCTTACATGCCACACATTCAGAGTTAGGTGCACAATTGGTTGTTCTCATACTTTCTCGCGTTGCTTGTCATGTACAGGCAGTCAGTCAACGTGTTATCTTTAAAGTCACCTGATGTTTTGCCTAACATGAATGATAATAAAGCCAGTAGTGCACCTTAATGCAATGTCTTGTACATGGTCATTGACTTCTCTAAGGATGTCTCCGGCTATGCTGTAATCTTTTCTGTCATAATCTTAAAATCGGTCCTCTTAAATGTTTTAAGATAACCTAACATTTGCATTTTATCCTGGTTTGCTTTTTTTTAAAATGCATAAATGTGCCTTTATAACAAAAATTGCTTTAACATACAATCTTCGTTGATATTCATATGACAAAAATTGTCAAAATCAGTGACAAAATGCAATATTGATGAAGACTGCAAACAATTTGGAAAACTATAAATCGATTCTCCTAAATTAGTTTCATAACCACGGGGAACCACGGTTCTGTCTGTTCTCCCAAACAGCACAGGCCTGTGACTGTAGGTTATTCATAACAACTCGACGTGATAAGAGGAATATTTGAATCTTTGTCGATATTTACTAGTAATCCACCTGATCCTGCTAGTTATAGGACAATGGCAATCTATCTTATTGTGTTTTTTTAATTCTCCGTCTCTCCATTGGTTTGTCTTATGTGTTCCTTTGGAAGTCTGTA
>JAVFBW010171124.1:0-11140 GCA_034783835.1 Mopalia ciliata
TAGCCGTGTGTACAGGAACCGTGTCCACACAACTAGCCGTGTGTACAGGAACCGTGTCCACACAACTAGCCGTGTGTACAGGAACCGTGTCCACACAACTAGCCGTGTGTTTCATATAACTGAAATATTCTTTAGTACAGCTTAAAACACAAATCATTCAAAATCATAATATTTGCTGATCTCGAGTGCTTCTGGAATAACTTTAGATTGGTATTAATTCAATTCAAATGCCGATACGTTGTGCCACAATGGCTTTTGTAAATAACAAACAAAATAAGTAAAAAGATCTACAAAAGTTTTAAGTTTCATATTGTTGGAAAAGACATTCGCCTCAATTATTTGAAGATAAATTTGACTAATTATAAAATTATACCGTAGTTTAGCCAAGAAATCTCCCATCAGTTCTTTGCTAAATACACGGCTCTAGTTTTTATGAGACTTTTGCAAGAAAAACATCAATTATCCTGGAGTATCCAGGAGTTCTTTCAACGTATGTATACTTAATCAAATGGAACGGACATGATCTTATCTGGGTTTCATATTGAGCGTATTTTATTAGCTGTCCATTGTAGGTACATTTCGTAAAATAAACACCCATGATAGTTTTATCCAAAAGCGGTTGTTAGGTGTGAAACGGCTTTGAGGAGTTGCTTTCGTTTGCTGATATGGGCAGAGTTGTCGTAAATCAGAAAGTCTGCTCTTCTTGTAAACACCAAATATGACGAGAAACAGGATGCGGAATTAAGGTAACTTGGGTTGCCCGCTGAAAGCGTTGTTTATTATTATTAACTCTGCACCTTCAATGGTAGATAAACATACATTAACCGTATATTTATTTCGTTTTTCACCTGATGCTTGTTTTTACACTGCTAAGTAATACGTCACTTCTAATTTTCCAATGGTATGTGTACTGTCTGCCTGGTAGGTGTAATTTGATATGAATATTATCATAGATTCGTTGGTTCCTTACCCCACAAATTCACCGTTTCAGTTCTGCGCACCTTTTTGACATACATATTGAATTAAAACAAATTGCTGCAGGTCATTACAGTTTTTTTTCGTTTCCTTCGAGCAAAGCGTGGTAGGCGGACCACAACAAGGGTTAATAATAAATCAGGCAACCCAGTTACCCCCCCCCCCCCCCCCCTGCTTCACACACACTTCCCTGTCCCCCAAATATATATAAATATCAGTCAACATGACTACGTAAATGGTCTATCTCTTCAACAGATTCTTACACCATTTTAATGCTTTGAAAGTAAAATTAAAAAAAGAAAGTGATAAGAGTTTAAAGAATTCATGATAACATTGTTTATTGTTAAGATATTGTTGTGTCTGTTTTGTTTCGGCTTATTAAAGTACACTTTTTAAAAACCTCTATACATATATTTTATAAACATTTATACAGATAACTCTCCGCTGTCCACTAGCGTCTCTAGCGGGGAGGATTTTCCTATTGAAACGACGACTGTAAACGATTGCCATCGGTTGGCCCTTCAACAGACTATAGATTAACAAGACTTGATTGGGGGTGGCACATCCCATAGCACGTCTCCTTCAGGACGTGAAAGCTTTTCTTCGTGTGCCTTTGACAACCCCACTTGCCTCACACATCTATGGGAATAAATAGCGATTAAAACAAACTCAGTTAAGCACATCAAAGAGCCAAACCATTATACGGTTGCGTTAGAAAAGTTCTGCGGGTTTGTGTGTGCTTTTGCTTGATTGAGGTCAATCAAAGATATTGGTGAATGAGTGCAGTAACTTATAATAGAATATGTTTGTTAGATGTTATGAATATAAACAAATGCAGAAAACGGGGAGGGGGGGGAGTAAATATCCGTCAGAGCCGCTTATTGGGATTCACATGCTCGCGCTAAGTAGTGGTCAGCGAGCACGCTTTCTGTGCCTACAGGTATATGAGTAAGTCACAAGATGTGGCTCCGGCAATGGCATGGGTGGTTGTTCGAGGTTTTTTCACGGTTTTCCTCCGTAATAAAAATAGGGGCCTTGTGATGTAGACAATCCGTCGTCATATAAGTGAAATACCTTTGAGTACGACGTTAAACCCCAATCACACAAAAAAACAAATCCTCATAATTTAGTGCTATTCGTGTTCCTGTCATCCTCAGTGTTTAAGGTTGTCGGATTGGGGTTGAACGTCTTATATATTGGTAAGTCACTGGCATGAAGACAGACTTTCCATTTCACACTGTTATTTGCTTTAATACGAAAGGAAACCAAGTACTCGGGCCAGTGAGGTAAGATTATCGTCGGTAGACACGGTAAGCCACGGCCCTGGGCGATACGACGTTGAAGGGATCGACAGCTTACGCCAATGGAAATGGTTAGATGGGGATTTGGCGAGATAGCTACTTAGACCCAAGTTACTTAAGCATAGTTGCTTTTCGTCTGAAAATACTATCAATTTTTACATTTGATATGGCGTTTATCAGCAAGTGTGGCAGATCATTCTCTGTGCAAGCTCTTCCTCTAGAATTTATTAGTTTTCTCTATCAAACGGCAAGCTCGACAAATAATGAGTTTCCAATCAATAGAGCACCGAAACACAGTCTGGATTTTGAACAAATTTGTCAGTAGTAAATGTTGGCCCCTGAGCCATAAGTTTGTTTACTAGAATTTGTTTAAACTAA
Organism: Mopalia ciliata; assembly: GCA_034783835.1. Lineage (NCBI taxonomy): Eukaryota > Metazoa > Mollusca > Polyplacophora > Chitonida > Mopaliidae > Mopalia > Mopalia ciliata. Next base: position 2,655 of record JAVFBW010171124.1, read on the forward strand.
GAACATGCTATTAACTAAAGTTAACTAAAATAAATCAACAATGTTCTGTCATCTGCATAATCTGCTGACCGTAAGCATATTTGTAAGAATACAAATGTATTTAAACTTTAGAATATTGGCTGTGTTTCAAGCTTGTGTCATTAAAGGCACAGAATTTAGTTTCTGTATTTGTGTATTCACCATAATAATAAAATAATTGAATAATAAGTTGGCGGGAATAAAGTCTTTGAAACTTGTTCTATCCCTTTAAAAACAAGTTTACCTAAATTCAAACCAATCAATTAAAGAATTATAATTGAGAATAAACGGACTGGTTTTAATAACATTGTATAATTTTGTACCCATCAAAGAGAAGAGAGAAAATAATTCTTAAGATTAGATTTAAACAAGGACAGCGAATTAATATTTTTAAGTGTTACTGGGAGCTTGTTCCTTTCTCTTGGAGCCGTGTGTTTTAAAGACTACAACGAAAACTGATAAAAGGTAATAGGTCTATAGAGGTTCACATTAACAGTTCTATAGTTGGATAATTATAGACATCAACCTGTTTTTGGAATTGATGACGAAATATTGACGCGAGGAAATTCGGGTGATAATAAAATTTGTGTGCAATAAACAGGTCCATTCGGATTCAAACCAGATCCCAAGTGTTATGTGGTCTATATAAAGACAAAATCCAAACAATACCAAAATCAGTAGACCTCTTTGTCTGGATCAACCGATCACAGACCGGCTCATGTAAACATCTTAGTCTGGATCAACCAATCACAGACCGGCTCCTGCAAACAGAGGATTTTCGCTACATTACATGGCCAACACGGCGGCCGACTTCAATGGAACTATAACAGGAAAATACACGGGAGCTAATTCTCTTTTAGTTTTAAAAGTGTTTGTTTGAATGAGTTTTAACGTCGTGCTCAAACACAGCTCACTTATATGACTACGGAGTATCCACTTCACACTGCTCCATGCCTAAGGCGAGTTATTTCATGATTTTGTTCAAATCTTCGATTGATACAGCAAACATAGACTGTTACAACAGAGAGTGGGGTGGTATCATGAAAAGAAAGCAGGACCGGGCAATGTTTCAACATGGATTTTGCGGAATATTTATGAAGTTACTTCAAACCCTTGTGACTGATGCAGACTGGGACTGGTCAAAGATTACAATTTTGGGAAGAACTGTGTGAAGCGAGTTTCATGAAGACAAATCATTTGGTTTCCAAATTTTGCTCCGAAAAAATAGCCTTCAAAGGGGAAATCGTTATAGAACAAACTGGTGATAGTCCGTGTGTTTATCGAGTGTAATAAATACAACACAATATAATTGTGTTTTTTTTTTTGCACTACTGAACATTACTGAATTGGGCAAACATGCTTTTAAACAACAGGACAACATGAACAATATACTTAGTCATACAGACCGATGTTTTCATGTCTGCAGATCTTACCTATGTTATGTTGTTGACATGATATCCGACCTGAGAACGATGCACCTCTAATAAACTAGAAGTTTTAATCCAGAAAACATTGTGTTATGTTTAGTACATCAGCTTGTAAATGCCTCTTAAACAAGTTATACATATCTTTGTCGATAAATCAAATTTACAGGATGAGGCTAGCGACTATAATACTGCTAGTCCGTTTTCCCTATGTCTTATTAAAAGTCATATATGTCGTTTTTTTAGGGGGGCTTAGTGTTTACAGTTGTATCTAATAGTGTATCAATTAACACGATTGATGTTAATTTGTGTCCTTAAAGTTGGATGAAAAAATTGTGGAACGCTGTGAACAAAAACTATTCTGATATCCAGCTTTGGGCCTTGCTTGTTAAGTCAAAGTCAATTTACCGCCACAAACTTACACTTCGAACAGATCACTGGCTCAGAGAGTAGATAAAGATCAAACCTTCATTTATGCAGATAACCAGCACAAACATAACAAAGGTACAATAACTTGGATGTCAAACAAAATATTTTGTTTTTTGATTCTTTCCTACTAGCGCTAAGTTTTTATAAGGGCTCGCTATTTTCACAATTATACCGGGATCCTTGATAACCCTGAACAGCCGTCTCCAGAAGAATACAAACAGTCTAAGAAAAGATGAATGCTTCTCGAGGTTCAAAGATGTGCTAAGTTCATTCGGATCAGCTATTTTAAGAAAGATTTAGCTTTATCAAACACACATACTTATATATTACCACTAATTTGCCTTTCATCTCATTATGAACGATGCCTTGCCAGTCTCAAACCACACCAAGCATGAACCAAACGTCTATAAAAGTATTTCTTTTCAATGGATATTGTTAGAGAACCCTTAGAGAAAAAATCAATTGAACACAATAAATAAAAAAGCCACAATTTACTCTGAACATTTTTTGAGCGCAAAGGGCAACTAAATATAGCTTGAATACATTAAATAGAAAAAACTTCTTTGAGAGGCATTTAGAAGCAGGGATAGTAACAAAGCAAGGTAATTCTAAAAACCTTGAAAACATCCCTCAGCGTAGACAACATTCTTAAACTCATAGATAAATGTATAACTTCTACTTATTTTACCTGGGGCGATAATACGTTCGAACAAATTCATGGTCTGCCCATGGGCTCCCCGCTCTCGCCTATCTTAACGGAAATCTTCATGGCTGAATTTGAAAACGCGAAACTTCCTGTGGCGCCAGTGTTACCCATCTGCTGGTTTAGAAAGGTAGATGACACCTTCATTGCCCTACAAGATAACCAAGATCCCAAAGAATTATTGAATTTCCTCAACGACCAGCACCCACGCATCAAATTTACTATGGACACAGAAAGCAATCGACAAATCCCTTTCCTAGACGTGTTAGTCACTCGAGACAACAACAACAAACTTCAAACGAGCGTTTACCGTAAGCCAACTCACACAGACCAGTACATCCACTACAGCTCCAACCACCCCACCCACGTAAAGAAAAGTATCCTCACTACATTAACGAAACGTGCTGTGACCATCCCATCGACTACAGAAGCCAAAAACAAAGAACTTAAACACTTAAAAGACGTTTTCACCCATCAAAACTGATACCCTAATCAAGTGCTCTTCTTTGTATATATAGACATTTTCCTTGTATTATAGTCATTAGCTTGAAAACGGTGCTAGAGTCTGCTCCGAAACGTCGCTCGTCAATAAATCAGAAGTTGTATATCCATAATACCTTGTTTTGTTATGATAACCTAGTCATGATTTAAAACATAAATGACATGCCGATTTAACCTGTTTATACAATGACATGCCGATTTAACCTGTTTAACCAACATTTATGGTCACATTTGATCCAGTTTTATTATGTTTCAGAATTATTATTTTAGAATTTAGGTGGTCTGAATCAGTGGTAGCCAACTGTGAAAAGTAGAGATTCACTTGATCAAGTTTCTTTTAATTTTTTACCAGTAGAAGTGAATGAAATAGCAATGGAAAAAGAAAACAATTAAAGTTTTGCAGCGAATTAATTGTATTACAAGGGCTTGAAATATGTCCCTAATTGATCACATGTCTGACATTAGCACTTAATAAAATGTACCTGTAAGTTTCCCCCCAGGTGAACAGAAGTGTCCTCCACATAGCAGCCGAGTGAGGTTATAGCCTTAGACTTAATTAAGCACACCTGTAAGTTTTCCCCCAGGTGAACAGAAGTGTCCTCCACATAGCAGCCGAGTGAGGTTATAGCCTCAGACTTAATTAAGCACACCTGTAAGTTTTCCCCCCAGGTGAACAGAAGTGTCCGCCACATAGCAACCGAGTGAGGTTATAGCCTTAGACTTAATTAAGCACACCTGTAAGTTTTCCCCCAGGTGAACAGAAGTGTCCGCCACATAGCAGCCGAGTGAGGTTATAGCCTGAGACTTAATTAAATGTACCTGTTTGTTTTCCCCCAGGTGGACAGAAGTGCCCTCCTGATAGCAGCTGAGTGAGGTCATAGTAATAGTCTTAATCAAACATACCTGTTTGTTTTCCCACAGGAGGACAGAAGTGCCCTCCACATAGCAGCCAAGCGAGGTTATAGTCTTAGACTTAATTAAACGTACCTGTTTGTTTTCCCTCAGGTGGACAGAAGTGCCCTCCACATAGCAGCCGAGCGAGGTCATACAAACATTGTGGAGTTGTTAGTGGATAAGTTCAAAGCTTCTGTCTCTGGTAGGACAAAAGATGGCAGTACATTGATGCACATAGCCGCTCAGTTTGGTCATCCAGAAACTGCTTTGGCTTTTTTAAAGAAAGGAGTTCCACTTCATATGCCAAACAAAGTGAGTTTTGCTATTTTCTGGTGCCTTGTTTGGTCTTTCCATTCAGGTGATGATGTTGCCAAAATACATGATTCTAAATAAACAGAGCACCGCAGTCTTAACTTAAACATTGATTAAATTATCTTATTGGCTGTCTCCCTCAGATTTATAACCACGAACTGAAAGCGAGTTTACTATAATTTAACTTGCCCTCTGCTTGAGGTCAGGTAACAATGCTGTCTTAACTTGTCACTGAAGGTCGATTAAATTCCCACCCATACAAAATACGCTTAAGCATGGCATAAAACACTAAGCAATCAATCAATTGCCATTTACTCTTTGATATGAGTACGCTAAGGACCAAAATTCATTTGAACCATGTTTCTGGTAAAAATAGAGTGTACTGTAAAATTTCCCACAAACTACAGCTGAGGAAATTCTGGCAAAATATTGCATATTGTAAACTTTTTTTGCATTTTGTTTTTTTAAACATTATTAGAAGTTTTTTGTTTCTTTAAAATTCAATTTCAAATTCAATTTCAAAATTTAATTTCACACATTCTTGTAACACTGCTAAATCTTTTAAATCACATCATATAATAAAGTGATAATAATAAAAATTACCTGGATTATTTTTGTTATATCATTTAATATATTATAATTGTTATCACAGTTGCTAAATATTTATGTGAAGCACCATTGTATTATTGTATTTAGTCAGGAGCAATCTGCCTGCATGCTGCTGCTAAGCGTGGCCATACTGCTGTGGTGAAATCACTACTGGCCAAAGGGGCTCACGTTGACGCCAAAACAAGGGTAAGTCAAACTTTCTCCTCTCTTTGTTCTCAAAATAGTTGTTCTTGTCTTCACAAGATTACAGACCCTTGTTCTAGCCATTATTTATTTTTACTTATTTGTGCCCAACCTGGGAAATTTACATATGAGGAATGTAATATTAACTGCACGTATATTAATTTTTTTTAATGGAATGACTACCTGTAAAATGTTTTTAAAAATGTTTTTAAAAATGTTTAAAACTGGGTCTGAGAATTCCTGTGGATTACATACCTGTATAGCACCATATTAGTAATTGAAGTCAATGATTTTTCAGTCCTTTAAAATCGCCTTTACTCTCTATCGTATATATCATTTCAATTATCTCGCATGTGATGGTATGTTCTAAATAATCTGTATTTATAATATAGAATATACAGGATAACAGTTTCAGTTTATTACAGGATTTCCGGTTTTAAATAAGTTTTGTTATTTCAGGATGGTTATACAGCCCTGCACATTGCTGTGGAATGTGGGAAACCACAGGTGGTACAGACTCTCTTAGGATCAGGGGCGGAGGTGGAACTTAAGGGTGGGGTGGTAAGTCTTTTTTCTTATGGAGCCTTACTTTCTGATTGCTCTTACCTTCATGTATGTGATTAATTAGCCCCAGGTAACCCAAGGCACACCTCAATAATCTCTCTGTTTTATCCCTTTTCAACGGTTTATACACAAAAAGTATATGTATATATTGTTGTATTTTTCACTGTGTTCTTGCTTTATTTTGGGATAAGTGTAATGAACATTTTCCAACTGTTTTCAACCTACATGTGGTATATATTTTCAGAAATTTTAATTTTATAAATAAGACAGTTCTTTATTAAGTATTGACTGTAGAACCTGTTTTGTGATTCTAGGCAAAGGAGACAGCCCTCCATATTGCTGCCAGGGTTAAGGAAGGGGAGAGATGTGCTGAGATGTTACTAAAAAGTGGAGCCACAGTTAATGCTACACAAGAAGTAAGTCATTTACTCTGTCAGTTGACATTTTCATTATGCTCTTTGACTTACAAGTGAAAAAAGCGTGTCAAAGACAATCAGAATAGTGTTTAAATTGTATGTTTGTTTGTTTTTTTTGTTTGGTTTTTTTTTTTCATTTTTAACAAAATAGATTTATACTAAACACTCCCCCTTGTGATAGAAAGTTTGCATGAGGTAGTATATGTATAAAACGGATTTTTTATTACAAAAACTAGCACATATATATTTGTTTTTCAGAATGGTGAGACAGCCATGCATATAGCAGCCCGTTACGGACAGTTAAGGATGATAGGAGCCCTGTTAGATGAGGGAGGGGACCCCACACAGCAATCAAAGGTAAGATATATGAACACAGGTATGTCGATATCATCCCAACAGGACCACAATGTATTCTAGACTGTGCTTTCTAACACTTGTTGATAGAAACAAAAGTGAAACACTAAATTATCTTTAGGAAAACTGTCCTCTCAAAATAATTTGAGTATCTCTTAACAAAGACTCCTGCACAATCTTGTCATGGGTGTAGATTCATCCTAACACTCAAAAGTAACATGTCATAGTCATAGCTGCCTTCTGAAAATGTTTGTCCTATTCATTGATAACACATGTTGTCTACAGCTTCGAGTGTGATTTATTGTGAAGATATTACTATACTGAATGTGTGTTGATGTTGATCAGGCAGGTGAGACCCCTCTCCACGTGGCTGTACGACACTGTCACCTGGATGTGGCCACTGACCTTCTCCAGTTTGTTACCCTCAATAGATCCAGGATTGATGCTATCATGCTGGTCAACCAACAGAACTGGGTAAGTTCTATCATTCATCAGAACATATCAGTAAAAAGTTGACAGTTTGTGTGAGTACATGTGGCTATTTGCTGTCTTCATGTTATCTTTTTTACTGTATTTGAAAAAGTTAACTTTTCTTTTGTTTTCAACGGACATGATTTTTTTACTTCCAAAATTCAAAATGCTTAGAGTGAAAGGACAGGAGCTATTTACCTTAGGCTATCAAGTTATGTTTTCACATGATACCGCCAACAGTTCATCCAGTCTAGGTAACATGTAACTCATCCAAGAGCGTTTTTCTACTGCCTCTTTTAAATATTGTCACCCTAATAAGTTAAAGTGCCCAAATAAGCTGTTTACCAATTTCATAGTTTCTCTTAATCAGCTCCACATCTTGAGGGACACCTTTTGTAAAGGTGCTAAATGCAAATACTGACTTTTAATGTGATGGAAATCAATATGATAATTGCCTACGTCAAGTATATGACCCGGCAGGCAAAAAAAGTTATATTTATGATTTATTGTTTTATTAGTGTTACAATATTACTGAAGTATGGATATTTTGTTACTCTTTATCTGAGTTCTACATATACATTTGTTGTTGGTGTTTAGGAAGGAGAGACCGCCGTCCACTGTGCTGCGGAGGTGAAAAAGAAGCAGATGCACACACAGTTTGAGGATACAGATCTCATCCGTTTACTCTTACATCATGACGGTGATACAAATATACAAACTAGACTTGTAAGTGAGCCATAAGTAAATTTTAGTTAAAGTTGTAAATAGTGATTAATGAAGGGGACTGATCTTCAATAATTGCTATAGTCATGCTCACTACAACTTTAAACTCAGCTTTGTTAACATAAAATAAGCATTTGATTTTTCTTGAGCAGGTAGAGGTTTTGTTATTTGAAAAGAAAACCTGAGAAAATTGTTAGTAAAGTAATGGTAATACACTATTAAAACAATAATAAACTTATGTTTAAATACAAACTGAAGTTTCTACATATGGATAATTTCTATTTATGAGATGCATTCTTTTTTTTTCTTGTATAATTGCAGACGAATGAAACTCCTCTCCATTACGGGGCTCGTGCTGGTAATGAAGATATTCTCTTAGAGATCGTTCATCATATAGGATCCGCTAAATTACAACTGGCGGTTAATAAACAGGCAAAGGTATGTATTAATTGGGGTTTCTTAACAATAATCTTAATAAATTGATCTTTACATACCCCATAACTTCTAGAAATTGGGACACTCTAATTTTGGGACAGTCCACAGAAATAACATGCAAAACCGCCTGTGGTAAAGCCTATTTCTATGTTCCAACTTGGCCTGTGAGGGAGCGGGTGGCCCTGCAGAAAACTCCCTCGGCTTTCTCGGTCGATTGTAAGAGGCGAGAAAAGAGGTTGCTTTCTGTTGACCTGGTGTCACAGAGCTAAAGGGTAACGTTAAGCAGATCTGTTTGTGATGTTCTGTATTTTTGTCCGTCGTCATATAACTGAAATACCCTTGAGTATGACGTTAAACACCAATCAAACAAACAAACAAAACTAATCAAGAGGATTTTCGCACAGTCTTCCAACAACAAAGAATAGTGTCATGTCCTTGAAGTTAACTCGT
>JAVFBW010171135.1:8831-20583 GCA_034783835.1 Mopalia ciliata
CGTTGATTAGGTCATACAAGCCTCAAGACAAAGAATCTTGAAGGAGAGAGCCAAAAAACAAATTATCGATTTTTTTTCTTTTGTAGATATTATATCTAAGGGTTCGTTATTATTTCACGTGAACATAATCGGGTCATTGGCTAAAAACGTCCAATATGCACGTTATCAACACAGATACTGGCAGTTTCGTTGATCTATTGGTGATCAAAAGTAAATTGTTAACCCTATATTGACTCGTCAAGTTATCCTGGCGCCTGGAATATGTCATCATTTGTCATATGCATTAAAACTTTCTTCGTCTCTGGATTATATCTTTATTTAAATGACAGAGGAGATGTTATCTATTTGGGACAGATCAATCCATATCTTATTTATGGTATATCTTTGAAAACAGAGACAGTTGCTTAGCTATAAATGTTAATGCCACGCTGTGTATACCATTGCCTTTTCAATGTACAATAAATAAATAATGTACAATAAACTGTTCAATGTACAATAAATAAGTCCTGCTCAATGGGCGGAGCATAACTATTTTCAGTTAATTTGGATATCGACGAATATATTCAGCAAACAGATAACAGTATTCCGTGCGAACAAAGGGATAATTAATAATTACTGTTTAATGCGCTGATGAGCAATATCAAAACATACCCATGACTTTAGCAAATAAACTTGTATATTTTTTTCACAAATATTATCTTATTCAACATATGGCAGATGTTTGCTGTTTATAATTACGCTTTAAACATTAATCAACTTACTGACACATCTGGTGAATAATTAGAATTTAGAAGCTAATAATAATTAGATAGCTAGATAGCTTGATAACGGTCTTAGCATCGAGATCGAAACGTCGCTACCCAATTATATTCAGAAGTTGTACATCCATAACAGTCGTCATAACTTATTACTGACACATGTTAATCATGAGAAATGAACTGTAAGGCGAAATTTCGTAATTTGACGACAACAGAACAGGATACTGTCTGGCTGTGCAAATCTTATTGTCTATAACAGAGATGATGGATTATATCGATCCCAGATTATGGTGACTTACATTGTTATGAAAAGAAGCAATGTTATTTTCATCCTTAAAAAGGCAGAACGGGAGATTAGAAATTAACTTGTTTATGTTACTGATTAGCTGGTAGTTAATTACTGAAAACATGGAATGTATTTAATCAGTAAGGTATGGTGAGAGAAGTCGGTCTGCAGCTTTGTGTTTTCTTCCCACTGTGCATAATTTTAATTAAAAATGGCCGTTTGCTTTTTGGTCCGGGAGTTATTTCTTTAATTAATAATTTTCTTGATCACTACCCTTCTCTATCATCATCAAAAATATTGATTGATTAATGATTCCCGAATCACTCCGCCCCGCTGATGTAATTACTACATTTGGTTTACCATCATACTAATTATCTGCACTCTTAGCATTAAATTAAAAACCACGTACAAACTTGTTTAAAAAGTTTAAAATGTTATCGACAATTTAATAAAATTCGAATATAAAAATATTACATATAAGATTTTTTTTAAATATGTCAACTGTTGATAAGTTATTTACAATCTGGTAAAATAGAATTGTGATAAACACCCATCCGTTTTAGGAACTTGACGAAAGCTTCGCCGGCAATGTGGTCAGACAAGTGCTTCGTTAAACTAGGTCATTAAAATGGTAATCGATCAAACGACAAAAGCAGTTTTCTGCCATTTGTTTCCATTAGATCTATCAGTCGTCAAATATTTTAAATACATTTGAGTACGGTGTTAAACCCCAAACAAACAAACAGACAAATGCATTTTATTGAATCAAGCGTCATGGCGTCAGACATAGATCGCCATACATACTAACTCAGATGCAATAAAACTGATTTCGTCTCTGGATGATTTATGCATTTAAACTACACAGGAAATGTAATATATTTAGCACATATCAAATACGTACATAATGCAAAGTGTACCCATAAATACTGTCACAGTTGATTGGCTGTACATTTTAATGCCATTTTAAATGCACAATAAATAAACAAAAAAATGTTTGGCTTAAGTGGGCGTTGTATAAGTATTTTGGGGTTCATTTGGATATTGATGAATACAGTCAGCCAATCAGATTACCGTATTCCTCGTGAAAACAGTGATGATGTATTAAGTATCACTATTTAATGCACTGATGAGCAATATCAAAACATGCACCTTAGTCTTTGAGGAATAAAACCTATAATTATTAGATTGACACATGTATCATCGATATGTAAATTGTATTTATATGTATTCTTCACAAATATTATCTTATTTAACACATGGCAGATGTGTTTGCTGGATAAAATTACACTGTAAACATTCATCAACTAAATGACACATATTCATCATGATAAATGAAAAATAAGGTGAAATTTAGTAATTTCACGTTACTAGAACAATAGACTGTCTGGTTGTGCGAAACTTGTCGACGTATAGCATAGAAGATGGATCATGTCGATCCCAGATTATGTTTGTGACTTACAATGTTAAGAATATAATCAATTTCATTGTTTTAGTTTCTAAAAAAGGACGGAAGCATGGAACCTAACTTGTTTTTGTTACTGATTATCTGGGTGTTGTATTTTCAGTATAGAATAGTTTTAATCAGTATTAACGTATGGTGAGAAAAATCGGTCAATAGCTTTGTGTCCCCCTTCCTCTTCCCCATTGTCCGAATAATGAACTTGTGCTTTATTTGCCGTTTTCTTTTTCGTCTGCAAGGGATTTCCTTAATTAAGGATTTTCTTGGTAACTGTTCTTCTTTCTTCATTGAACAATGATTCAGGTATCAATCTGCCATGCCGTGGCATGAACAACTACATTTTGTTTACCGTCATACCAATTATCGGCACTCTAGTATTTAATTAAGAAGGACGTACACAGTTGATAATGTTACCAACACAATAAAAGTTTTGGATCTAAAATTAGTACAAATAAGATTTGTAAAAAATGTATAAACTGTAAATTTATTTACAATCATGTAAAACAAAATTATGATACACACTGATCCGTTTATTGACCTTCATACCAATTTCGCAAAAAAATAATAATAAATAACCAATTAAAAAAATTTTGATTTGAAAATATTGTCTTTGGTTTTATAAATAGGTAAACTGTACATAATTTATTTCCAACCTTGTTCGAGCAATCATGATACAAGCAATGCCGCCTAAATAAGAAATTCGTTAAACTATATCGAGTCCGTTTGTCGATCCTCAGGTATATGAGTCAGTAACTCATGCGGGCATGTTTTTTACGATGTTTCTTGCCTGTTTTCCAATGTAATTAGGCAAAGGACAGAGCGAAGTGGACAATCCGTCGTAATATAAGTGAAATGCCCTTGAACACACAAACAATTGATCTTTAATTCCGTCTACGCCACGGTGGTCTATAATACTTCGTGCTGGAACCACCTAGTTTCGTTAGATAAACTTCACAGGAATAACAACTTGGGACTTCCCATGTTTGCATGTCATTAGTTCAATTTGTATGTTTTAGTTCCCGCCACTTTGCTAAAGTTTAAAATTATATTTTGACATATGGGGCTTGTTTGCCTTATGATAATAAATATTTAATAGCGAAATGGTCTTGCTTAAATCTGCTTTGACTTCCTTGACAGTAGAAGTATTTTTAGGGATATCCAATTGTTGGTTTGTCTGATTGGGGCTTTAAGCCGTTAAAGATAGTTTTGCTCACGAAATGTTATACCAGTCCAATAAGCGAAGGACACTTCCCTCGACAACATTAGTAACAAATGAAGACGCCATAAGACACCTTACAGAGACATCTAAAACAGATAATCTTTATTTTGACCCTTACATTAGATAACTCTATGAAAACGGGGTACACCCTGCAACATAATAAGTTTTATCCACTGAGCAAGTTAGACAAATATTGGACATAATTAAAACAATATATTTAGTGAAAACTAATCGACCAATCAGATTGACAATCAGAATCATTTGGGTCACTTTGGAACTTATGTGTAATGAGTATGTTTGACACTAATCGGATAACATTTAATCGGTACATTGAGCCAAAATGGTTGACCAATCAGATGGTAGTATGATACATAAATATGCACAGAGTACGCTCATCATTAAACTTGATCTCCGTTGTCATATGTTGTAGCTACTGACCAAATTTGGTAACAATCAGATACATCTCAAGCATGCTATTGAGTGGAAACTAAGAAATATATAGAGTGAAAAGCAGCGGACCAATAAGATAGCAGATAAGTGGTTCATTGTGCATTGTTTTCGCTCAATTTCCAGCTTGACATCCGCATTCGCAGGTTGCAAACAAATGGCATTCGGTCACAGAAGAATCGCAAGAAAACTACTTTTTTTGTTGTTGATCGATTACCATTTTAATGACCTACATGTAGTTTAGCGAAGCATTTGTTCGACAACATTGCTGGCGAAGTCAAGTTCCTAAAACGGATCGGTGTTTATCATCATTTTCTATTAAAAGATTGTAAATAACTTCTCAACAGTTTACATATTTTTTAAAATCTCATAAGTAATATTTTTAGATCCGAATTTTATTATTTGTTGATAACATTTTCACTTATTTTAAACAAATGTGTACGTTGTTTTTAGTTTAATGCTAAGAGTGCAGATAATTGGTATGATGGTAACCTACATTTCGTTATTCACACGACAGCGTGTCAGAATGAGACGTAATACTTTATTCAATCAATCTTTCTTAATGGCTAATAAAGAAGAATAGTGATCAAGGAAATCCTTAATTACGGCAATACTCGCGGACGAAAAAGAAAACGGCCATCTTTAATTAAAATTAAGCTCAGTGGGAAGAAAAACACAAAGCTGTAGACAGATTTTTCTCACCATACCTTTCTGATTAAGTATATTCTATGTTTACAGTAATTAACTATCAGTTAATCAGTAACACAAACAAGTTAATTTATAATCTTTCGTCCTGCTTATTAAAAAAAAGATAATAACATTGCTTATTTTCAAAACAATGTAAGTCACAAACATAATCTGGGATCGATATAATTCATCATCTCCGTTATAGGACAATATGATTGACTCAGCCAGACAGTATCTTGTTCAGTTGTTGTCAAATTACGAAATTTCACCATACTGTGTATTTATCATGATTAACATGTGTCAGTGAGTTTATTAATGTTTAAAGTGTAATTTTATCCAGCAAACATCTGCTATGTGTTAAATAAGATAATATTTGTGAACAAAAGTATATTGATACTGCACATCAGCCAATAAAACAGTAATAATTAATTATGCCTTAGTTCGCGCGGATTGCTGTTAATTTTTGGCTGAATATATTCGTTGATATCCAAATTAACCCCAAAACAGCTATGATCCGACCATTGAACAGGATTTTGTGTTTATTTATCCTATTGTGCATTGAAAAGGCAACGGCATGCACAGCGTGGCATTAAAATTTATAGCCAAACAACTGTCACAGTATTAATAGTTAAACTATAAATAAGCTATGGATTGTGATTCGCGCAAAATAGATTACAGTGTCATTGCAATAAATCGACACTCCAGAGACGAAGGAGGTTTTATTGCGTTTGACATATGGTGACCTATTCCAGACGCCAGGATAACTGTTCGAATCAAATTACTTTTGATCACAGCAAAGTCGCTTACAAAGCAGCAAAGTGTTTTTAGTTTTATTGATTACTTTTAATTTATTGTGCAAGCCAGTATAGGAGGTTTTTATTAATCGAGGGTACCACAAGATTTCATAGCGAGGCCAATTAAACAAAGCAAACATTTTCGTTTGTTCTGTAGGGCATTTTGCTGTTTACCCTTTAGTTATGTACCGGTACATGATAGTTCCTTCCAAACAATGTTTGTCTCTAGATACTTTCTAGAAACTGGTTATTTATTAGACCTCAGAGGACATTTCAGGTAATAGACAAGACTTTAGTCTTGGATATATGTGAAAGATTACATACCAATAGATAAAAGCGATTGCCGGTAAATGTGATTATAACGTGCATATTGGGTGTGTGTAGTCAATGATCTGATTATGTTGACTTGAAACAATAACGATTCTTCAGGCAGAATATCTACAAAAGAAATAAAATCAATAAGTTTTTTTTTTCGCTCTCTCAAGATTCTTTGTCTTGAGGCTTGTATCAACTTATCGATGATTTTACTTATATAAGAGACATTAATGGATTTAAAACAAAACAGGAGATTAAAGCTACCATCTGTTGACTTATTATTGCTAATGAGACAAACACAATATATATCCATTCCATTTTAACTAGTCTGTCTTCATGTTGTCTTCTCATCGTGTTTTTAACCACATTAATATTGACTGTGAGAAATATTTAACATAGAAGAAAAATACAACTTTACCTGCTCTGAAATACATGCTAAATTACCACGGATACCAGCTGAACTCTGAAACTTAGAGAAGTTAATAATAAGTATAGTTACACATCTCATAACCTGTTCTTTGGTGATCCATTTTCCCCGCGTTACAAGGTTAAGACTCCATAGCACCAAAAATGATATCAAGAATAATATTTGGATTACAAATATGGTCAGAAATCTGTTCTAAGCATGTTTGAGAATGGGCATAATTCAAGTACAGCTTCCTTGAGAAAGGGCCACCACGGTTTATCAGCTTGAGATATATCAGACCATCTTTTATAACAAAAGATATTACTCCAAAGTACTAATGAACCTAGTCTCTGGCTATAGTAAAATCAGGATTGTTTGACTTAACTTGAAGAAAAGATGATGCCGATTAACGTATTTGATAAGCAGTGCATGTAAAGATTGCAAAACCCAAATCGTGTCGGATTCCACTGATCTCTCCCGCTATTTGCTTGGTTCTGGTTTAAAACCAAGGTGTATGATTAATTTACAAAGCTAGTTAATGCAAGGCTTATTTTACAATCTGAATAAATATACACGGATTGGCCTATATTTTCAGACAGATGTGAAAGTAGTACTACTGTTTGGTATAACAGGATTAATTTTCGTCAAAAGTTCTTAAAACAGCATAGAAAATGTCTGGTTCAAATGAAAGGCATACTTGTCTATCTGGATTTTGAATGTGGCCTATTACAGCCGAATAATGCGACTATGGTATTCAACACACGTAAATATAAAACTTTGTGTCTAGTTAAGTTTTTAGATTTTTAGAGGTAGTAATTGTAATTGCAACGCCTCAGTTTGAAATGACAAATTTAATCGAAGTTAATAAATTTGTGGATTGATTTATTGGTGTTATTTGGTAAGTAACATTCACTGTTCTTTTGAAACTGTTTACCACAATTGATAAACAAACAGAATCAAAGAAATCAGTTTCATGATTTAATCTTGCCGCTACTTTACACCAACAAATGAATTTCCTTAAATATGAATTGTTATTTCCTCAATCTAAAATATATATAGCAGCGTTCTCTTCCGACAAAACTTAAGGTAATGACGAATAATTTGAATTAGGATTAATGTTATGTGTAGTGATACAACTGAAGTCATTGTCAAGGGACTACTTTTTATTACAAAAAGAAAAAAGTTTGAATTGATTAGGTGATACGGCAAGATTAAGCGCAGTATTGTGTGTTGTTTAACTTTCCCGAGTAGTCTACTGATTAAATCCATACTGCTTAATTTTCCCATCCCACTTTTTAGAAGACAAGGTTATATAAAATTAACAGCGATGTTTTCGCGAAACACGCGAGTGATTTACCAGACCGTCCACTTCAGAAAAAAGATAACCCCGAGCGCCACCAATTGTCTCATTCCGATGAAAACTCGCAGCATGTTAAAACTAGGGTTCCCTTCAAATGAAACTCGATTAAATGGTTTACGTTGCAAAAGTCAATTAGCAGTAGGGGAATAAAGGCTAATTCAATAAGAAACATGGACAGGACCTCACTATGTTGTTTTACTGACCAAAAGCGGTGGATACTCAAATTGACAGGAAACTGGTTTTGACAAATGAAGCGTAGAATATAAAAAATAAATGAAAATATTTGTGAATACAGTCTTTAAACAAGGAAAAAAATCCAAAGCATCAAATGAAAACAGCCACTTTAATTTTTTTTAAAAACGAACAATAATATACAGCTTATTATCCTGGCAAAAGAGAAAACACCTTACTATGTGAGGCTTTCCTGACCAGACCTAACTAATTAAAATTATTCTATTTTCACAGCACGATTCTAAACTAATTAATACTGACATTTCCTGTTTCTAGAAAGTGATACATTCTTAACAATGTATTTCATCAATCTCCATCTGGGTCGATATCAACCATCATCTCTGTTATACGGAGATAGGATTATCACAGTCAGACGGTCTCTGGCTCTGTTGTTATTAACTTACGACATTTTACCTTTATAGTGAAAATATGTCATGAATAATCTATCTGAGTTAGTTGATTAATCTTAACGGTAACTTTATTTCGCAAACATCTGCTAGGTGTTAAACAAGATTCCTTCCAATCTAATGATTACCAAACGACAATGTTCTATTGCCCAACAGTCTGGGATTATGGCACTAGATTTTGATCATCACGACATTTAACAGTTTGTCTTTACTTTCTATACGTTTTTAAGAAGAAATGAATATGACCTTTACATAAATCATCTATATCAACTAATTGAGAACGAAAGCCAATGAAAAATAAACGTTTTGTGGATTTGAGTCATTTGTTATAGATACTTCAATTTTGGAAAGCAGTTTTTTCAAACTTCCAAAATAATGGTTGCAGCCTAGTATTCTTTAAATGTCAGCCTTTGAAGCACGAATGAGACTTGAAATTATATCAGTAGAGGATAGAGATTTATTGGAAAATTATCAAGTGTGTCGCTTCAAATAAATTTGAAACAGCTGATCTGATTTGTCTTTTGACAACGATGTTGTTAGGGTGGCAGCTTTTTTAAATACAATTAACTTGCGAGATCAAAATAAGGGTATTTAATTTTCAAAACCGTGATTGTGGCTAGATCAAAAGTCTTAAAAACGAAATTAAAAAATAAAAAGGAATTGATCAGATGTACAGTATTACCAATTGAATTCAAACTGTATAATCCCATACCAACCAATAAAAATGTGCCAGTTGTGATTTCAACCAGCTACCTTTCATTCACTGAAGGAACCCATTGGCCTAGAGAAAAAACTGAAGTTTCAAAGGGATACTAGACCTGTCAAATTATAATCGAAAACAATTGGACCATGAAGAGAGAAACCAATTATTAATAAAAAACATAGACAATTCGTAAAATGTTTTTCCTTAAAACAGGCGGTCCATTTGTTCGATTCGATACATTTATTTAACGGATTTAAAAGACCTAACGAATTTGATGTACCGACAAAACGTGGCAGATATTCAAAGTTACTGGAAATCATTATGACAAATGAAGCATAAAATTTGAATTAAAAAAAAATGAAATTAATAGACATCACAATCCTTAACCAAACGAAAACAGCAATCTGAATTAAAAAACGAACAACAGTATAGACTTTACTATCTTGCAGTGGGAAAAAGCAACTTACTGTGTATACCCTTTCCTGATAAGACTACATGTAATTAAAATTACGCTATTTTTACAGCACAATCCTCAGGTAATTTCCACTCAAACTTCCTGTTTCTATAAAGTGATACAATACATTCGGTTATATTCCTAACAATGAATTTCACAAAGCTCCACCTGGGTCCAGATCATATATCATTTCTGTTATACGGAGATAGGATTCTCACAGCCAGACAGTCTGATTCTGTTGTTAATTAATTACGAAATTTCACCTGTATACTGAGAATATGCCATGAATAACATATCCAAGTAAGTTGATTAATCTTTAACAATAAGTGTATCTGCCCAACATCTGCTAGGTGTTGAGTAAGATAAGTTCCAATCTAGTGATCTAATGATTACCAAACCACAAAGCCATATTGTCCAAATGTCTGTGATTCTGGAATTGGATTTTGATCATCGCCACAAAGGACAGTTATATGTTTACTTTCTATACGTTTTTAAGAATAGGCTAAAATGACCTTTGCATAATTCTAGTATATCAAGAGTTCAAGGACAAAAATCAATACAAAAAAGAAGCCTTTTTTCGTCAAATTTCAGATTTGATAAAGAGGCCAGTGAAAGAAAATAAACCTACTGTAGACTTCGCTGACTTGCTATAGATAAGATTGTGTCTATATAAATAAATTATCTAGATGACTTCCTTCCAAACTGAACTCACTAAGCTATGGTTACAGCCGAGTATTCGATTCCAAAACGCCAGCTTCTAGAGCGCGAATGTAACGATTTAAGGATATATAAGTGGAGTTTGGAATTTATTGTTAACTTATACATTGTGTCGCTTCACACCATCATTTATCATTCGGACATCATTGCGCGGGTCAAAATGAGGGTATGTTACATGCAGGTGCAAAATCCTGATTGTGGGTCGATTAAAACCCTTACAAACAACATTTATTGTGTATTGAGCTGAAGCTGTATATATACATGTAAGTTATTATTTGCGCTCTTGTCCATTTGCCGTTTTAAAATGTCAAGATTTAATAAATGACAAGAAAATTAAACATAAAAATATCCTTTTGAGATTTGACATACACGGTGTGTAAGGTTCGTGCTAAGCTGATCACTATGCTGATTATGTCTGCTGTCAAGAGCTGTTTCATGTCGAGAAACAATAACGATTCATCAGACAAAAATAACCGGGGAAAAATAAAATCGTTACACTTTTCTTCTTTCTCTTAAGCCTTACATAACATGATAGATGTTTTAAATTATGTAATAGACATAAGAACTGTTGAACAGGAAGTTAATTAATACAATAGACAGGCCGTAATTTGTAAAGTGAATTTAAATATGAAACGCGAGTTTGCGTGTGTCATTCTTGTCAGGTCAGGAATGGAGTAACCAGTTATACGCCATGCCAACCAATAAAATTATGTCAGTCGTATTTTCAACCAGCTTTCGATCATGTTTTTAGACGATATCAATATTCACTGAGGGAAATATTTGTCCTAGATAAAAAAAAATGAAGTATCAATGAGATGCCAGACATGTCAAATTACAATCAACAACAATTGAACCATGGAAAGAGAAACCAATTATGAGTAAAAACATAGACGCCTCGTAAAATGCTTTTTGATAAAACAGGCGATCCATTTGTCTTCTTCGTGTTAGGGAGTTTAACTGTAGCATCAGGACTGAATTTTATACTAAATGAACTAGAGAAAGCAAAAGGATGTTATGTTGGAGCATGATGCGAGCACTGGCTAAATTGAATTGAAAACTGCAGTTTATTTGTGTCTTTTGTGGGTATTTCCAAAGATGATTATATTAACATCATATATAAAGCAGAAGATTTCAAGATTCTAAATATAATATCATATTATGATTTCTTTTATTATTATTTATAATGACAAAAATAAAGAAAAACGTCAAATAACTTTTTTAAACGGACTCTTGTTTGTAACTCTTATTTTTATTTGATGGTTTGAGATTTTTTATCCAAACTTGCATTTGCTAAATATCTTCAAAACAAAAACCAATATAAAAAACTGCATGTTTTTTAGATAACGGCTTCAAGATTGTCTGTGCCAAATTTCGAAGACTTAGTGCAAATAGTTTACGAGAAATACGATTTCAATCATAAAAATCAAGAAACATGAAAGCTGAGAAAACAGCCTAAACGTATGTAAGTGATTGAACTCGGGTTTGTTTCAAGATTACTCCAATAAATTT
>JAVFBW010171136.1:0-11140 GCA_034783835.1 Mopalia ciliata
AGAGACATTACCAAGGACTATATCATACACTGTAACAGAGACATTACCAAGGACTATACCATACACTGTACCAGAGATATTACCAAGGACTATATTATACACTGTACCAGAGACATTATCAAGGACTATATTATACACTGTACCAGAGACATTACCAAGGACTATATCATACACTGTAACAGAGACATTACCAAGGACTATACCATACACTGTACCAGAGACATTACCAAGGACTATACCATACACTGTACCAGAGACATTACCAAGGACTATATCACACACTGTACTAGATACATAACCAAGGGCCAGAGCATTGATTGTTTATTAGCAATAGTTCTGAATCATGTAAAATACATTGCTGTGTTGTGAGATCATTACAACTAATATAATCGCTGTTTGTCATTATTTATCAAAGGAAAAATTGTTATAGATAACACAGAGCACGAAGTTATATTTTGCTTTTACACAGGTATGTGGATGAAGATGGGAATAAACAATGTCAAGTAAAACCACAACAATCAAAACAATCCACAGCATTACAATTTTCCAGCACAAACCATTACACAGTGTAACAACTGGCTAGACTAACTACAGGCCATAATAGCTTCCATATAAATACAAACAACACTTCTAACACAGATACAAGAAATAGGTGAACAGTTTCCAGCTGTGGGAAATAACATTCACAGGTGAACAGAAACAGGGAGAAGAAAGTACCCTAAATGTGTTTATATTATAGCTGAATACAAACTACAACAGTCATGTAGCAAGAAATGTGTTAGAATAACATCTATAGGATAATAAATACAGGCAACAACATTTGTGTTAGAATTACCTCTATTAGATTTAATGTGATTGTTTTATTTTAACCAGCAGTATTTCAATGTCTTATTTAGTACCAATCATTAAAATATCAAATGTTAAGAACTTGCAGGAAAATTGAATTGAGGATCAAGTGTCTTTATATATTGCTTATTGATGGCAGACTTGAAGATTCATTTCAAGTCAAGATGCAATTGGCCCTAAACTGTTGACAATAACTGAAATTAATGATAATTTACAGAGCCTTGGGTAGAAGACAATAGGCAAATCTGTGGGCTAACCTGACATGACCTGCGATATGATAAAGACATGCTTGTCAATACAGACTAACAACACAGGGGGATACACCACATTATAGATACACCTAGTCAGAAAACTTACTCTCAAAGACATGCTGTAGCAGGCCAGCTGTTAGGAGGAAGAAAACAAATATGAGTACATACAGATATCCGATATCTCTCTATCTTCATCAACAACAGATAACAGTCTATGATAACACTCTATATCCTGCTGAATATGTGTTCTGAATCACAACTACCAGATGACACAAAGTCAGGTATGTTCAGCCAAAACATTTACACAGTATTTACCAGAAAACAGTCAGTATGAAACTAAATAAACTTACCTACAGCAGGTAATCTAGCTACTTTCCAGGTAAATCTGATCTAAGCCAATGCACTTTCTACTTATAATCACCTCTGATCATGCTACTGAACATAGCATTCTATCTCTCTTAATGAAACATTTGTAGATTTAGGATTGACAATATGTATAGAAAATACCTCTGTTGTGATATATCTTGGTTAACACATGTCCCAATCACACTGGGGCTATTAAACTGTCAAATAACACAAAGGGATTAGGTCACCCTCTCAGCTCTTACATGGTCAGTGTGATGGGCTGAATCAAGGCTGACAATATACACATCCACATGTCGACTACCTGATTGATTAGTGTTTTATGGTATGCTAAATTATCATCCATGGTGTATTACAACAATAACTGACACTAGCACTACTCTAGAAGGTGAAGTGCTGGGCTTTGCTGTCCAAACAAAATACCCTCAACCTTTTATGAGCATTCAGCTGAAGGTAGGTAAAAAATGCTCACAAATCTACAACAAATGAGGTAATAGTAATGCATTATAGGAATAAAGCCAGTGTAGTAGATGCAACCATTCATCATAGAAGAGTGATCTGGACATTATAGATTTTCGGGGTAGTGTATTACAAGGTGTGTGTTCAAACTAATGGGATAATTATGTAATAGCAAATAGTAAACATTGTCAGATGTAGCTGAATACATGGAAAACTGGTGCTAGTGGAATGGATGTTTTCACAGTCATTGTTCAAACAAACACACACCAGTCAAGTGTCCTATTCAACCAATGCATATGACCAAATGTTGTTTAACATGTAAGAATCTAAGTCCTAGACTGAGCAAGTTACAGTTGAAATTTTAAAAAATCTTGATACCGAGATCTATTTTCATATGGAACTAATTTGGAGGTGAAAGTTCATTGAGTTTTATATAACGATAATATTTAAGCCATTTCTCATGAACTTAGAATGCATATTACTCCTTTGCAACATACATGTAAGCTTATATAAAAACGAAAGACATCACCGAGCATATCTGATATATATCCATGATTGTTTGGTTGGGGTTTTACAAAATTACATCGTACTCAAAGGTATTTCACTTATAGGATTTATGCCATACCAATGGGTGAAGGAAACCCCTCTTAAAAACCAAAGGCAAGGGATAAAAGCAGGACACAATACAGACACCACAAACAGATGGGCTTCCTGTCCCCCTTTAGCTCTGAGAGCACCAGGGCAACATGAAGCTCACTCAAACCATCCGCGACATGTATCCGATTGATGTGGAATCTATTCAAACTGTCAGTTTTCATTTACAGCATAGAGTGAATTTATTTGTTCAGAAATAGTCTGTGTACTGTACCCTCATGTCCTAGAATGACTGATACTAAAACAGTCAAAAGTCTGGCACCAGTTTTGTTGTGAAATAAATATTCCACAAGCGTTAACTGTTAAGAGTATATAGGTAACTCGTTCATACATAAAAGTTGTACCAGACTTGTACTATGTCATTTGACTAATAGAGTGTAGAATTCTGTGGGGAATAACTTACATGTATCAAAGAAGCTCTGAGGTCAGGGTGAGTTGAACCGACTGCAATAGCTCCTTATCCAACCAAAGTTTGAGACTACCAGATAGTCAGACACACTCTTGTCTCAATACTTAATAGGCACTCATATTAAGTTAGCACTGAGTTATACACAGAAGTTAACAAGATGGCACTCCGCAATTACAAACATTCAAGGAAGGGGTTTCATAGATTACACAAGTCTTTCCGAACTCAAAGCATTACCAAGGCTGGTATTCTTTTTCAGGACATTAGTAAGTACTCCACTTCACAAAAACCCACAAAACATCTTTAAAGTATAAAAGCAGACCAGATATTGCTGAGTTTATTCCCAGGGCTGTGATTTCAATGATAAATCCCATGTATATTACTCAACCTGTCCAATTCGTTGGCTATCACTGCCTGGTAAGAGTGGGAGTCTCAACAGAGAGGAGACAGAAATAGTAGACATGTAGAAACTCTGCTCTCTCTACAGCTGTTTTGAATCATCTCATCAGCAGAGAGAGTCCCACTCAAATCTATCACTGACCTAACAAAGAGGGGGGAACAACTCTCACCAAACACATCGGCTGAATATAACACCCTGTACTTGTCTCTGACTGTATCAGTCTCCAGATGTTATAAATCAATTAATTAGTAGAAGGTTTCAAGTTGAAGTTTAGCTTTATATTGAACTAATAATCCAAACAACTCTTTATGTTAATTTAGACTGGCTAATTAATTATGATATTCAGGGAACATGAGAACTAAAAGTCCCAACAACTCATATGTTATTTCTGAGACTGGCTAAGTATGATATTCAGGGATTAATAGATTTGTGTTTGTTTGATTGGGGTTTAACATCCTACTCAAAGGTATGTCAGGGAGGAGAGTGAGCATGATATCTAATAGTCCTAACAACTCCTATGTTAATTTTGACTAGCTAAGTAAAGCTTACATATAGTAGGTAGGAATTGATAAAACAGGGTTTCCCCATGGTAATGCAAACTCAGTTTAGGAAGACAGATTTATAGGTTTCCCAAACTGTTTGTAGTCTTCATCTAAATTTGCATTTTGCTAGTGATTTGGACAAAGTTTCTCATCCAATAATTAATGAAGATTGTATTTTAAAGCGATTTAGCTTTATTTTACACAAAGGCACATTTATGTATTTAAAAAGTCAGCAAACCAGGGAAAAATCTTAGGTTAGATCACCCATGTTATGGTAATCCAGAAAACATTACAACACAGACCTGTACAAATTACCCTAGTGAATAGATAATTGAGATTTTATTAAATTTTGTTCAATGAAAACAAAATTTTATTGAGGAGTACTCAAGGACTTCTATCCATCCTTGAATACTATGGTGAGAACTATACAGAGCTTCTAGCCACCATCATTCTGATATAATGCATATAAAAACAACCTCGTTATCCAAACTCCTGGACTAAACACAAAAAAAAACAAAACATCCATGTCATCAAAAGATATATAGATAAGGACAAATCAGTGCCAGGTTGCACATTCTATGTTCTGAATGGAGCCCAGTTAGAGAGTTTGTGTTCTCTACATCACTTTAAGCTTGATAATGATTATAGGGTTAACTCTGATTTCTTAAACATGTGCAAAATTGTGACCGATAAGGAGAAAAAATTAAACATAAATTTACAATTGTTTTCAGGTATGTTGTAAAATGCAGGTGCTATAAACATTCTAGTCTTATTGTAAATTATGTGGCCAAAAACTGGATAATTAACTGGATCATTGATAGTAATGTCATTCACAGGTACATGATAGAAATAACACTTCCTATTTCAGCTCCAATACATGTACTAGTATTACAGTAGGTACTTGAATCAACAGAACTGCTTGGTGGCTGACAGAACATAAACTGTGTATAGTCTAGTAGTGTTACTATTCACATTAAGAATGGCACATGACACAGTCATCATGATTGCTTGATATGTTCATTTTTATCAGTGTGTTAATCTTCCAATAGAAATCTCATGACTCTCTGGTCTAGAACTCTTACCTGTGAATCTTCTGGATGACCATAAGAGTTTTTGGTGTTCCTGTACTGACCTAGTTACAATGAATTAGGTCACATGCCACTCTCCACTAACTCCAAGTACCCAGCTGTGGAGATCATATCAACCATGACCAGCTATGGCAGATTATGATTAATGATATAAGATAGTGACTCTGATATGGGAGAATAATCAATGGTATTATAGATGTACTGTTGAACCCATTGGTAGTGTGATTTTCTGTGGGTGTGGAAAATTAGCTCACAGAGTTATACCCCTTGATACCTGTCTAACACTGACCATTTGGATGGTCTCCAATCCATATTCTACATGATTATTCACTGCCTCCTCACTCACCTGAGATGAGTCCGCTATAATGACCATACTATACTTTTATCACAGCTTGGCAACAGCTTACTATAACTTAGTTCACATAATGAAATATTGTCCAGGGACAATTGTGGTCAGTATCTACATGTACTCTAGTTCAACTACACTGGAAATTACTTGGTGACTTTCTCTTACCAACCAATCACCTGGTCATACCTCTGGTTTGACTGATTAATAAGGAGACCGGTGTATTGAGCAGGGTATAGAGCAGAATTATATCGTAGTTTATCACAAAATGGCTTCATCACTGTAATCCCTTCCAGCTTACCCTAATTATTAATATAGTACCATGTTGTTAATGACAGACAGTTGATTGGTTTAGCCTCTTTTACTCTTGGCTATCATATTGTTTTTGAAACGGGGAACACAGTGTTGTTCTACCTTAGTCAACACATGAATCTAATAGATAACACCTTTAACTCTGATGCAGTTTGTTAACATATCCCTGCATTGATTTGGAGCTGTATGACACTATAGCATAGTCATGGTGTATTTATACAGTTCTAATTTGCATAATGATGACTCCACTATTTACTATGATCTACCCAATATCACTTCAAAACAAGGTACAGTATGCATATAATTTTCTATAGGAAGGACTGGCACAGAGACATTATATTATGTCTTTATCACAAAATTGCCCAGATAATTGTTTTATTGATTGGATGACTGAATTGCGCAGATGGATTTTTTTTATGTAAAAAAAGAAAATATTGCAATCCTCCACTCAGTGGGATGAGAACCTGGGTATCAGGCTCGTAGGGCCAGCACCCCAACCATCTGAGCTATGTACACGTTAGAGGTGTAACGACTCACTGATATATCCAGGGTTGTCATTAAGACCCAACGGCCGGTGGTCAATCGCCTGGTGATAGGCACTGTGCTGCCTGGTGTTTCAAAGACTTTCTCAAAATATATTTTGTTTACCCACAAAACAAAAAACGATAGGAAAGAAGAGAAAGGGGTTCTGTACATAGCAGAATAGCTTAGTCTTCTACCCTCAGGGGCTGTAACGATGTCACATGTATCAATTTATAGCGATGGTAAATTTGCCAATCGATCGAACAATTTTCGTTACTTTGTGAAAAGTGCTTTTTAGACACTATCTGGTTGTAATCGGACATTGTAACATTTTCCCTGATCACTCTATTATTTCAGTGTGGTTAATTTGCACAGTTTGAGTGTCAGAATTGTACTTTATGATGATTTGTTTGCATTTATTGGAATACTGGAATACCATTTGCACTATAACAGAAAAATTTGCTTCTCTTATTAGTAAAGACTTAGAGAGAATTTCAGAAATTCGGTATAATATAGCAAATAATGCAGGGGACTTGGTCAGTCACCAACAAAAAGTGATATGGACCTCAGCTTCGCTCTGGTCCATGTAACCTTTTGTGGGTGACTGACCAATCCATAAACTGTCATATGGCCCGCAGTCCCCTGCATTATTTGTTAAGTATTGATCATGATTAAATAACAATATACATGTATCATGAGATTTCTCTAGATACTCAGGCCTAGTACAGTAACATGTGTGATGAAGGGCCACGGTAAAATGACCCCGTATCTGGGGTTAGGGAGAACAGTAAATAATTCTCCTCTTTAAATTCTGTATTTGTTCTTAATCACTAAATTTGTTTTCAGTGAACAGTGATCACTTATGATGACAGATTTCCCACTGCTCTTTGCCTAATTACAGTTGAAAACCAAGAAGAAACCTCGTAAAATCACCCTCATGATTACTGGAGTAACATCATGTGATGCTCTCAGGGGTTTTTATAGACAACAATTTTTCATATACTCAATTTGATATTGCCTAAAACTCAATATTTTTAGCCCGCCTTCAGCCCACAAAATGCATAAATACTCAATTTTACTAACTTTTCATCGTCAATTAAATAAAACCAACATGTTGTTCAATAGGACACTGGATGAAGTGATGAAATCTGTAGTATAGATTGATTCTTTTTATCAAATACAGTCCATTTGGTCTCATGTAAATTCACCACACACAAGCTTAAAAACAACTTGTCTTTTTGGTCTTGAAGGGTTCAATACTTAACAAGATATTACACATGTTGGTGTCTATAATTGAATGATTAATCAATTGGTGATGCTCTAAAAAAGCAGAAATGACACATCTGATAGCGCTGCCATAGTGTACTCCAACCATTGTCTTAACTAGAGACCCATCCACCTGTCATTTTTAATAGGCAGATTTCTAAAATTGGTATAAATCCTGGATTTCTACAAGTGAAACATTAGAAAATGGAAAATTTTGACAGCCAAAATTCCTCAAAATATGCCAAAATTCCTAAAAATAGGCAGATTTTCAATTGTAGCATAGACACTGACTCCAACATTAAACGGTTACATAAGCCTAAACTTGTTAGCAGTTATCGAAATCGTTTTGCTGTGTGGTGTATGTGTAAGATTAGGAAATACTGCTTTAATAGCCAGAGAGTGACCATGAAAAACTACAACCATTGACAATGTCCATACTTTTAGGACTAGTTCACTATATATTTTACATCCCACATCTGGCGTTTTGTTGCTGTTCATGCAGCATGATTTACTTTATATTGAAACAAAAATACAGAGCAGAATTAAAATTCCTTAAGGATTTACCTGAGAATGGCTCCCCCTCTATCGTATTAATGCTATCCTGGCTGCCCTCACTGGCTCTCCTCTCCACAGCGTCACTGGAAGATGTAGCAGTTCCACTCTTCCTTCTCAAAACAACACCATTAACTACTGAGTCTGATCTCACACCGTTCACATCAGCACCTGGGGAATCCCCTACTGATTGGGAATCCCCTGGTGGTTTCCTTGAGTCTGTCACAGTTTTATTACCACTATTTTCTGCCGACTGAGCATGTACTGATTCTAGTCTCGTATTAATAATTTGATCAGAATTCACTTTCCTATTGTCCTCTTCTGAGTCAGCCATCACAGAAATCACTGGTACCGGTTTATTCACACATTTAAGACTAGTAGTTATGGAAGACACTTCAGTAGTCGTTGTTGTTGTATTAGACCTAGTAGCAATAGTTTGTGAAGATGAAAGAGAAGACACAGTGGAGCTAGCAGCACCAGGGTTAGCCCTATCACAACCTGACTGCTCAGTGTCTTCACCGCTATCACCTTTCTGTGGTTCACACTCCAGCTCAGACTCCTCCATTTCAGGGTCTCTTTCAGGAATACCTCCAAGTAATGAGGGTTCTGTTAACGTCTCTATGTCACGAGATTTACGCTTATCCTGAAGGGATAGAAAAAAAAACAAAAAAATCAATTCAAACCAACTGTAAAATGAATTGTGTCCTGAAAGTACAATTCAAACCAGTGAAAATCCAGATGTTGTTTGACTGGTGTGTGTGTAGACACTACTGTATTAGAAGACTCTGAACTGCATACAAACATATTAACATAATTCTGATACAAAATAGTACCAGTTCTAGTGTTAGACTAGAAAATAAGTGTTGTATCAAACCATAACCTTTTAGCCAAACCATTTCATAACTGTAAGTGTTGAGTGTATGAACACAGAGACTCTCTCTGCTACACTGGAGCTATAACTATACACAGCATACATGGTTAATTGAAGATAATGTCTGTTATATGACTCATCAAGGTTTAATATAGTCGATCAAGCAGGGGGTAATAGCAGGTCAAAGTTCTGTAACAGCCAGGGATATTATAACATTCCATGAACACTAAACAGTCAAGGTACCCGTAGTTCCTTGTTTTTCCCAGTAATCTTGTCATGTACAAATGCCCGAATGTTGGCAAAAGACTAACTCTGGGTCAAATTCAACTGTTATGATTATGCATGGGTTTGCGCTTGTAAATTTGTTGTAATTAAAGATGCTTTTCAGCCTTTTTGTATTTCAGAGTACAACCATTAAATATAGTATTATTAACAAAAATTAACTCACCAAAGGATTGATCCGTTCATGTATCCCAATGACAGCAGTATGAGGAGAAGGAGGAGGGTGATCAGGGGTGGGAGGCTGGGAGTATCCCGTGGGCGTTAAGGGCAGCTCTTGACTTAACAGGCGACTTCTCACATTATCAAACTCCAGCGAGGGTGGTCGAGAGCCCTTACCAGATCCCACAGACTCTACAAGTAATAAGACAATCATGTAAGACAAGTTCAACAAATCCCACATCCCACAGACTCTACAAGTAATAAGGCAATCATGTATGACTAGTTCAACAAATCACATATCCCACAAACTCTACAAGTAATAAGACAATCCTGTACGACTAGTTCAACAAATCACACATCCCACAAACTCTACAAGTACTAAAACAATCATCTACGACTAGTTCAACAACTTGTTTTAGGCAGTGTGCAACTTCTCTCTGGGCATTTCCATTATAAGACAGGGTGTATTCCGACAATAATTGCCAAAAGCATAACCATAAAATGTGGGATGTTTTGATAAAGTTGGAGAGTAAATCTTCCTCCAGTGCTAAATAAAGACAGCAATGTTCTTACCCATAGGGCGGTATTATAAGGAGCATGATATGATAAGCACTCACACCAAATTAAAATAGGATATAATCTTTCTTTCAAAATTGTTGTTCGCAACATATAGGCTGGCCAAGGGAGACAATCATATGACAGGCATACACATACCTCTGGACTCTGCCTCAGATGTAGAAGACTTTCTCAGTTGGACCTCTTCACAGTTATCTCCCTTTTCGTTTGTTGACTGTTTTATGCCCTCTTTTTCCAACGATTCACTATCTATGTTTTCCTGTTTATTAGCTAGTGAAGTCTGGATACTAGATAAAGTAGCCTCCGCAGCCTCTAGTAAATTACCATATAAAGAACCAGTGGATTGGTTGTGGGCTGATACACCTGTAGCTGTGGGTGTACTGTCACTAGCTCTGCTCATCTGTTCATACACCATTGGATCAGGTATACTATTGACTAGTTCTTCACTCTTATCCAATATAACAGAATCTGAGGTTAGGTTTAGAGAATCTGTAGAACTTTCACTTTTGGGGTTTCGTTTTCGTGGAGGTTTACCCTGAAATCAATGTACATATGTAGAAGTTAATATCCTAAGCCTTTATTTTCTGAATCAAAACCATAGAATTTCAGACTCAGTGACCACACCAGCAACAAAGGTTATTGTTCTAACAGACAAAGCAACTTCATGTTTTAATCTTGTGATATAACATACAGACATGATTGTCATTGGGTTTGGCTTAAAGCATTAATAAAAAACAAACACGGATAAGATACAAAACAAGCCGAGGAAGGAGCCAATAGAGCAAAAAAAAACAAGTGTTTTTATTTATAGCCATAGGTTAATGTAAACATAACGATGCTTGCAATAATTCCGTATGTACAGAAGATTTTGGGACAGTGAGTCTTTGCACTTACAAGTAATACCCATGCATTTTGAAAACAAAGATTAAACTCTGAATAAAGAACTATATTGCTTGACATATTATTGAAACAGATATCCAGCAACATTTCCAGCCCAAATATGTGCGATCGAAATATACACCTATCATAAATGTATGCTTAAAATTTGCTACGTTTCAAAAGCATTAAATATGAGTGAGTTACATGCTGTGGCTCCGGCAATCGCGGGGTTGGTTTTTACGAGTTTTCCTCGCGGTTTTCCACCGTAATAAGGCTGTGTACATTGTGGAGTGGACAATCCGTCGTCATATAAGTGAAATACCCTTGAGTACGACGTTAAACACCAATCAAACAAACAAACAAATG
>JAVFBW010171147.1:0-11140 GCA_034783835.1 Mopalia ciliata
AATCCACATTACCGTGGCCACGTGAACTCTAACAGAGAAAACTAATACCTAATCCACATTACCGTGGCCACGTGAACACTAACAGAGAAAACTAATACCTAATACACACTATACTTATATATGAGAGGAAACCTCTGTTCTAGTATTAATCCTATGTTATCTGTAAGAGACAACCAGCTCACGTAGCATCTTATTGGGTAGTCATTTTAAAAAGGTCGTCGACGTTTGATATTTATCAATTGTATATTGACATTACCTCGACTCTGTCAATGTCCAAATGATAAACATTAAACGTCGTCTCGAAGGCCTATGTAATGGTATTACTTATTCGGCGGCTGGAACCCTCGCAATGTACAGACCATTTCAGGCTGTGTTTAAATCACATAGGTATGACTTTTATTTCAGACAATTCAAACACCGCAATTTAGTTTGAAAAAACTGACATTTCTTATCAATGGAATAGCATCTGAGATAATGCTCACCCGCTGGACTAATGTACCTGTTCCGACCAAACCTGGCGCACTGATCAGAGTTAACCCCCGTGAGCCGTCCCAATGGCAAACAATTTCTCTGGACGGACGTCTGTTGCTGTTGTCAATTCTTTTACAGATAGCTCTCTGGGGTTACAAACATTTTTTCTTTGGTAAGAATTTTCCTACAGGTGTTTTAAATTAATGTTACAGGGATATATATAGGCCTATGCATGCAAATAGAACATGGTGTTTTATAGAGACCGATTAAATTTATTAGTTTTATTTATTTCACCTAAACAAAATTAGCTGTTCAAATATCGGTATCTAAAAAAACATACAGAAAAGATACATAAGTCATCAAGTTGGTTGATCTCAACGCAAGATTTTTACACACTGCTTATCTTAAAGCATGGTGGAATGTTCAAAGCACTAAGCACAAAAATTGAAACATGTCAAAAGTATATTGAGAAATATAACTTTTATCTGTCATTATATATTTTGATTGTAGACAAGAAAATAAAAGAACAGATTAAATCATGTCAACTGACAGATGAACGATTGGAGATTTTCGGACGTAAGTTTCTATAGAATATATCCCATTAAACAAAAACTGGTAATCTTTGAGACATGCGTGTCTGTGTATATATTTTGAATAAATAAAGAGAGAAAAACTTACTTGGCCACAACCAGGACTTTTGGGTCTGTGCGTAAACAATAAGACTCGTGAAATTGTATCATGACAATGCGATACTATTTGTCTAAACATGTCCCATCTGTATGAAGTTACTATTACGTGTATTTCCCACAGTTGGTGCATTTGTATGCAGGTACATTATTCACACAACGGTGTGCAATAGGATTGAATACCGCATATTCAGAAAATCCTAAATTAAAATTATTATTGTTACAGGAGATATCAAAGAAACCTTAGCCCGATCTGAGGCAGCCTTAAGGAGATTAGACCGACTAGATCTTAAACCCAAAAGTGAGTAGTTTGTATATTATAAGGAAATTAAGAATAATTTTTTCATAAACATGTTCCGTTATATTTGTACATTGTCATTGGGTAATTGTCAGTAACGTCGATATTGATTTCTTTCTCCTATACCCGGTGGCCAAACCGTGTCCGACACACATGAGCTTAAAACTGGCGACAACCCTATTCAATTAAATCCTACATTTTCAAAATAACATCAACAAGATACCATTTCAAGGAAGTTATAGTTTTGACAATTGTGAGCCACCGTAACTCCACGAGGTACATGGTGAAAGGTTCAGGTTTCTGTCCCTTTGTAAAACATGCTCATATATAAATATGTTTGTATTATACAGTGCTAGTGGGTAATGTTTTGACAAACATGTTTCATTTTTCTATTAATGTTTATAGCTTGTGCATTGTACAGTCACTGCTAGTAACGTCTTTGTTTATGTTTTTCTTCCCACCGGGCGGGTAACCCGTGTCCAAAATATACGAGTTTACAATCTATGAAAACCCCATTCAATTCAATTCTATATATTATAAAAATACTATCTAAACTTTACAGAAAACAGAATTTCATCTGAAATGTAGTTTTGAACATGGTAGCCCTGTAAGTCAAAGGTTCGTCAAAGGTTCGGGCGTCGGTCCCCTGCTAGAGGATGCAAATTGTTCTTTTGTATATATACAAAATATACAAGTATGTATTCACAACTCAAGGAACACATTTCATCATGAATAAGTTTAGATGATTGATTTATCATAGGTATAATATTTAAAACGGTGATAGTTAATGTTTGGATTGTTTCCATAAAAACAGCAGGAAAGTCAATTGTGTGTATATACGTTTTGTTTTCCGTTAGAGATTGGAAGTATAAAACCATATGACGAAGAAGACAACTCCATTCAGTCTGGTGACATGTTTTCATGGAGCTCAAAAGATGGCTACAGTTCAAAGTAAGTATATGGAGATATTTGTCAATACAGGGACTAACAAATATATTTATAATTCTGTGTAAAAAAAATTTAAATTTGTTTCAAAACATACTATTAAAGTCACTTGTGACTTTATTTTCTCACAAGTTATATTCCAGATTAAATATACCTCACTGATTATTAACATTGCTATTCAATCAAAACTACTTTATATTGACTGTTTAAGATCTGTGAATGTTATTATCCCACTGTTTAATTAGCAGGTTAAATGTTTTGATTTTGACCTAGTCTGTATTTATCTTTATTTTAGTTGGCACAAGATCTCTTCAACAAAGACCACTTTTTCCAAAGATACCATTGATTGTCCACTTTATGAAATTCCAGAGTGGCGTTATCTGACCAAGGAATGTTGAAACCAGAAGACTCATAAATATAACAATACTTCATCAGACAATTTTTTTCTTGTAACATTTTTCCTGACATACTTTTTTTTGAAATCTCGAAGATAATTCCATTTGTACCTCACCTAGACGGCTCATTCAATACAATTTTACAAACTAATTCAACATATGGTCTTCTTTCCTGAATTCTTTTCAAGTTATCAAACATAAATCAAACGAATAAACAAACAAATCAAAAGTAGTCCACAATAAAGTATCTTTATAACTCATTTTATCTTTTATTAGCTGAGACGAAAATTGTTATCTTTTTGGGCTGATATTTAACATTTTTTTTGCATTTATTTGTTGCTTAATAGCACCGTTTGTTTCGTCGCTGAAGGGGTAATATGCTAAAAACTAGACCTTAATTAGCTTCCTACAGACACGGTTTTTAAGAAATGTTTCTCTGTATTATCCAATGCAAATAGACATTAGGTCGTGAGTATGTAAATCCATCGACTTGGACAATTCTCGATCAATCAGTCAAGTAAACACAACGTCGGAAAGTTGTACTTATCATGTGTTAATCATTGATGGAGGGGGTGCTTACTTCAATGGTGCAAACTAGGTATCGCGGCCATGGGAAATTTTCCATGTAATCTGTTCTCAAGGGCCTTTTGATATTAGTGTAATCATATAGACTCTTCATTCTTGCCAAAAAAAAAATCACCAAGTTTTAAACATCGAAAGACAAGCCAATCAATCCCTTCTTCGGTTATAGAGGGAGAGATACATGAAATATAACTGGAAAGCAGACTTTCCTATCATTCAATCAATTTAAAATTTCTTTTGAATAGCATTATCGTGGTCAACTAAAGGACACATAATCTCTCTGTACAGTATAGTGAGTTGCTGGTCATGGACAGAAAGTACAATGAGTGGTGTATGCCACTAATCAAATTTAGTGGATAGCCAGTATTATATCGCATGTAGTTCTTACATGTTAATTTTAGGCGTATAGACCTCAGGATGTGTTCGAATGATGTAAAATATCGGCTTATAAGAAAGACTAGGCGAACAACGCATCCATTACCA
The DNA here is from genome assembly GCA_034783835.1 of Mopalia ciliata. Lineage (NCBI taxonomy): Eukaryota > Metazoa > Mollusca > Polyplacophora > Chitonida > Mopaliidae > Mopalia > Mopalia ciliata. The sequence goes on from JAVFBW010171147.1 coordinate 3,861, forward strand.
AGTAATGACCAGCATAGTTCCAATGACTTAGAACTACATGCGCCATCAATACTATTTTCCATTCCATTCCGTTTCCATTACCTCTGAACACAAACACTTTCGACTCTTACCGATATGGATGAAGTCACCAACAGATCGAAGTCATCGCGTTAATTTCGGGCTCAAAGGCAGCGATTTACTTACAATTCTAAATTCGGAGGTTTACATCTATATGTCTTATGAAGGTATTAAGCATCTATAGTGGAAAGGTCGGTGTTTACATAATTGTTGGTAACTTCTTGATTTACCTTATCGTTTGGAAGCTTGTATTCAGAATATCGCTGGAAATTTGTTGATTTCTTTATCGTAAGGAAATTCCGGGTATACATTATGAATGGAAAGTTATGTATGTATGTTTTCGTTGATCATATGTTTATCAGAAATAGGATCGATTCCGGGGACAATTATCAATTAAGGTATTAAAGTATATTTGATACTTATATTCATCAAAAGTATAGACTACATAAGAACGCAAAGAGATCCTCAGCCACATGCCTCAGCATTGGCACTTGGAAGAACTAGAAATCCAAAGGAGTGCTTGGGAACATTCACTGGCCATGTAGATGAGGAGACTGCGGAAAGGGCGGGTAAGTCGTTTCCAACCATATGGAGCTCATGTCCGTTCAGCTTAACAGTCCTAAGGGAAACAAAGTAAACATATGTCGTGAAAAAGTAACCTTTTATACTGATCAACAAAAACGATGTTGGCCTTTCGAAAATCTGAAATCCTAGCACCCCTCCCTTATGGCTATATGTCGTAATATTTTGGAGATTTTTGCCAATATTTGATTCAGTTTCAAATCTTCTAAACAGATACTGGAAAAACATTCTTTAGTTCGATTTTTTTATATAGCAATAATTGTATTTTTTTCATTACAATAATCCCACACTGATTAATTTCTATCAGATGGCACAAACTGGCTCACGACTTTCATTTATATATAGCATTCACAGTGTATGTATTCCAATTGTTTGGTACAATCAAAATCGTAAACAATTTGTTTGTCCGCTTTAATAGAACCTCATTGACCAATAAAAGCAGCGATATCATGCAAACATTGGAATGAATAAATCATTGAACTATTCATAACAACAAAAAGAAGCAAACATTACTTCTACAAATATTTTAGTTTCAGATGTGTAGCCTTTTGAGAGCTTCCGGAGCCGAAGGGGCACTTAATACATCTTCATTTAAGCTGGGATATTCACTCCTAACCCCCCCCCCCCCCCCTCCCTCATTGGCCCACACCACTGTACATGGGATAATAAGTAGCTTCTGAGGACAAAAACGCATGGGCTCAATACAGTTGTTCATAAGTAAACCTCTCTGGGGGTACATATGCGTGTTGAAATACAAGAGCATAGTTTTTGGCACTGCCCTGGCAATTTATATTTTTTCCTAGGGGAATATTTTCATTGATGAAGAATATATTTAATGCAGTTTAAAGAGACAATAAAGAAGCAACGAGCACTTACCTTGAAGTCAGAGATCCGTTGCCACCGGCCGTTAGAATGTAGAGTTGATAGGACTGATGGCTGTACTTTGATATCATCAATTTCATCTCGCTAGATTGCATGTTTTGGAAGAAGAACGCAATTCCTTTAGAATGCCTACCAATGAAAAATAAAAGAACAGTTTAATATATTTTATATAGATTTTTCACTTGTGCGCCATTTGATGAAAATGTAACTGAAAATTTTAACTGGTATACACGACAGGCACTGGAGCCATTAAGTCTAACAATATATAAAATGTAAGTGTGTTGATAATATCCTCTCTATAAACAGTATTTTAATGAGAGACAACTTCGTCGTTGCCGATATTTCACCCATTAGAGTTAAGTTGAAAATGTAACAATTTAACAATGTTTGATCCTACTCAAATCCATCGTAATATCCACTCAGTTAAAATAAAACCCAATTAAAAACACAATTAATCTACTAAAAATGACGATACCCCAATGAACAGTGAGCGTAGATTCTGATATTCCGGTTATTATCGCTGGACGTCACTTTCAGAATCTTCCTTCCAACTAGACGATTGAACAAGAGGGAGAGCCAGTAATCCTGACAAAATAATCATTCCAATCATTTTCATATTCCTGAGAGTATAATTATATCAACGGTTGAAAACATTCATGACAGCTTAATAATATCAATCACTGTAAACATTCACGAAGACATAATAATATCAACCATTGTAACTATTCGTGAAGGCATAATAAAATCAACCATTGTACACCTTCGTGACAGCATAATAAAATTAACCATTGTAAACATTCGTGACGGCATCATAATATCAACCATTGCAAACCTTCGTGACGGCATGATAATATCAACCATTGTAACTATTCGTGAAGGCATAATAAAATCAACCATTGTAAACCTTCGTGACAGCATAATAAAATTAACCATTGTAAACATTCGCGAAGGCATGATAATATCAACCATTGTAAGCATTTGTGACAGCATAATAATATAAACCATTGTAAACATTCACGAAGGCATAATAATATCAACCATTATAAACATTCGCGACAACATAATAATGTCAACCATTGTAAACATTCGTGCAGCATGATAATATCAACCATTGTTAACATTCGCGAAGGCATGATAATATCAATCATTGCAAACATTCGCAAAGGCATGATAATATCAACCATTGTAAACATTCGCGACAACATAATAATATAAACCATTGTAAACATTCACGAAGGCATAATAATATCAACCATTGTAAACATTTGTGACAACATAATAATATAAACCATTGTAAACATTCACGAAGGCATAATAATATCAACCATTGTAAACATTCGCGACACCATCATAATATAAACCATTGTTAACATTCGCGAAGGCATGATAATATCAATCATTGCAAACATTCGCAACAACATGATAATGTCAACCATTGTAAACAATCGTGCAGCATGATAATATCAACCATTGTTAACATTCGCGAAGGCATGATAATATCAACCATTGTAAACATTCGCGACAACATGATAATATCAACCATTGTAAACAATTGTGACAGCATAATAATACCAACTATTGTAAACATTCGCGAAGACATAATAATATTAACCATTGTGAACATTCGCGACAGCATGATAATATCAACCTTTGTAAACATTCGCATAAACATTCCCGTAAACATTGTAAATACAAATGGCAGAACAATCATAGCAACCATAGTAAACATTGATGAAAGAATGCATTATCATATCACTCATTCCAAATATTCGTGACAGTATAATCACTTGCCTCATCATAATCAAATTAACCATTGTAAACAATCGTGAAGGCACAATCATATCGACCACTTTAAAAAGTCGCGATATCGTAATCATATCAACCAATGTAAACATTCGTTACAGAGCATTAGTGTCACCTGTCGCCAGTCGTACAAAGAACATGGTATCTCGGCTGCCACGCTTCCAATTGTGAATTGTTGTTTTACATTTGTTTATTTGAGGATTTCATACGTATGCGCCATCCTCTGGGTTAGTGTGACGCACGGCCCACTCAGAACATGGTATCTTTGGTGCCACACCAACTTTTCGGAATGAGATCTTAGGACACCTGGGCAACATGGAGCTCCACGCCCGCCCGTTTAAGATTACAACTAGAGTGACGAGGGTAAGGGACAATAAACTTACTGGAAGAGGTTCGCCTTCGGTGGTTAGCAAAGCGTAGTGCCCACCCACTAGTGCCTGTCGAGCTACCATCTCAACACCCCTCACAGCTGAGAGGCCCAGTTTGTCTAACCATCTTAATTTAAAGAAAAACACGATATGCCATTTATAAATGATTAACATAATGCACATATGATAATGTTTTTTTCTTAAATACTATAACTTCTCCAGTGCTAATACAGCGACCGACTAAATTTTTTTTATTAAATGAAAAACATAGCCGATAAATTGTGGTTATTTGTGACGTGTAAAATTGTATAGTTTCTTTCCTTCTGCCTAGAGCTATGTATAAAGCCCAAGTACAATCGGAGGAATCGTCGTCTGAGCAAACGTCGTGTGAACAAACGACTCCGTAGCAATTGTCGTCGAAACAACTGACACTGTAGTAAATGTCACGGAGCAATTGTCACCTCAACCTATGAGACTCTTTACAGAGGATGCCCTTATATGAAGAGGGGAAGAAAAGAAGAGAATAACTCTTATAGAGTGGCGATTTACCTAGCTTGTGTTGCCAGTAACGACAATGGCGACTGCCATCACGGATTGAACTGCCATGTCGTCATGTAGGTAAAGCAATTTCAAGAACAATGTTATACCTCATCCAAGCAAACAACCAAATATAAAAATTATATTTCTAATGTAAAAAGTTAGATGGTCAATGAGTTTTAACAACTGTGTAGATCCTTATCCCCAACGGTCTGTGTGGACTATGTTAAACACGCATTTTGTCACTATGTCGGCTTGACTCTTTTGTTATCCCATAACTGAAATGTTTAAATATATTGTTAAAATTTGTGATGGACATTAATAGATTAAAGACCCGAATAATTGAATGTCATGATCATACACTCACAAAAAGCCGGCAATGAATGACTCTGAAAGAACGGCAGCACCTCCTCCGGATTTGGAGCTGGTTTCGGCAAGCCACACCCTTCTGGAACCTTTGGAGTATTTATCCATAGCTTCCCTAGCACGATCTATTGTATAGAGTAAGCTATCCATCTTGTGTGCAGAGAGAAAATCCTCCGCTACAGCATGAGGGCCACCAGTGTAATAACTGAAACCCAGAAATACTTTTCTAAGTACTTGTAATCCGGACTGTATGTGTTAAGGGGAGCGACTCAGATAACAGATAAGTTTTAGCATAACGACAATTAAATAAAGACGCAAGTTGACAGCTACATGTAAGTGTATCTTAGTTAATATAACTTGATAAACAAATACCTCTGAATGCAATGATAATATATATTCCCAAAAAAAAGAAACGCAACATTATTTTCTTTTTATCCAAATAAGAATTTTCAACATCATTTTAAATACATAAATAAGCATCACATTACATTGAAATTAAGCACACTGGTTGTTCAGGTTTTGAAGCTCATTAAAATGTCAAAATTTATGACATAGCGCTCAGATGACGTCAATGCAAAGTCAATATCTGTTGTGCCCACCATGCATTAACCTGTAACACAGCACGGACCGTCTCTGCATAAACATGGTCAATCGACGAATACGGTTTTGCGGAATTCTCCTCCATTCTTGGCCAAGAGCCTGCTGCAGTTTTTGCAGCTTTTGCGGCGCTGGATATCGACTGCGCAGGCGTCTATCCAAATCATCCCACAAATGTTCTATTGGGTTCAAATCTTGTGATTTGGACGGCCAGGGCAACAGTGTTACGTTCTGGTTATTTAGAAACTCAACAGTAGCACGAGCTGTTTGTGGCCAAGCGTTGTGCTGCTGAAAAACTTCTTTACGGAGGTCCATTATGGGCAGCATGTGTGGTGTGAAAACCTCATCTCTGTATCGAGCGGCGTTAAGGTTGCCAGGGATGTGCATCAGTTGGTATTTTCGGGCGCAGGATATTGCACCCCACATCATCGCACTTCCTTTGCCGAAATGGTCGACCTCAAGGACGCAGTTCCTTGCGAACCTCTCATTTAGGCGTCTGTAGACACGTGTACGACAATCTCTTCTCTGCAGCTTGAATATGGATTCATCGCTAAACCAGAATCGTCTCCAGTTCCGCAGGTTCCAGTCCCTTAATCCGTTGCACCATCGGACCCTTGTACGCCGATGATGTTGTCTCAGTACTACGCCAAAGTAAGGGCGTCTGGCGCGTAGGCTGTTTTGACGGAGACGGTTTCTGACTGTCTCAGCCGATATTCTCCGGAAACCTGGGACATTTGATGCTGTTTCTGTTGCTGTTATAGTCCGGTTTCTCAGATGAGGTAACCGGATGTAGCGATCTTGGGCCGCTATTGTGACCCTAGGTCGACCAGAACGATGACAAACTGTTGAACCGGATTGCTGGTACTGTTGGAAGAGCCAAAAATCGTGCTCCATTGGACATGATGAAGTCTAGCGACTGCATTCTGTGATTCACTGGCCCGGAGACGACCGATTGCGACGTTCCGGGTAGCTGCGTCTAGTCTTGGCATATCGTAGCAGGCTGGCGAAACAATTTAACAATTGAATTCAATTGAACGGCTATTTGTCTTTTATGCCAATTAAACTCGCTTAATGATTAGGCATTATTCGCACGTTCAACTGACCTAAGTTTTTACCTACCCTTCTTCATGCAGCGTTACACAAAGACTGACCCAAAAGTCACGTGTGAGCAACAGCCACTATAAGGTGCTTAAATTCAATTATCGGACATTTACATTATAACATGATCATGTTGTCTTGTCTTAATCACGCAAATTTTGGGAATAATTCAATGTTTTAAATTTTGTTTATGATGCTGCGTTTCTTATTTGAGAGAGTATATGTATATAGTTCATCATCTCAACCTACCCACACTCCTTAATACCAAATGTTTTGGCATTAAAATTATAAAAACTACACAGAGATGAAAGGAATAGCTATTATATGGTACCTGTCAAAAGGGCACTGCTCCTAATTATTAATTTGCACGTAGACTTTGACATTTAAACAACTGCCAAAGGAATAACTTTATGTATACGGCATGTGACTATATAGACACCTACATCATGTAAACGGCTAAGATAAATATATTGTAAACCCTGCTCTTTAAAAAAAAAAAAACAACTAATATATAAAATGTTTAACGTTTAATACCTGTACACATTAAGCCCTTGGCTTGTAGCTTTACGTAATTAGAGGCATAAATATGAATGACAGGTAATACATATCATTTTCACCCTCTACTTTTTGTAATAACATAAAGATAATGTATGTACAATAGTGTAAAATAAAACGACTGGACGATTGTGGCCAAGTGTGTTCGCCCAGCATCCGGTCTGCCCAGATACACGAAACATGAAAGGGCAAATCAAATAAATCTTTTGGTAGATTTCAGGTAAACCATATAGCAGAACAGTCGTGGAGATATCACCAGTGGCGAATATCATTAAAAAGAATTTGTCTAGCGTAACTGTAAATGATCGGTTGATTCAGAATGATATCCACAGGCACACCCTCGGAAATCAGTGAAATAATCATTCAGATTGCTACAGCCATTCCTTAAACGACAGATGATCATATTTCGCACCCTCTTACCATGGAAATACCAAT
>JAVFBW010171158.1:0-11139 GCA_034783835.1 Mopalia ciliata
TTCGTCGTTCTGCAATGGCTGAGTACGGTCTTCTTGCCTGTCATAGACTTGCATCGACATTTTCACCGTGACTATTTCTTGACAAATTAACTATTTAAACTCTTTCATCGAAATCTTTACGGAGAGAAAAAATGTACTATCTTCGTAGAAGCACATGCGCACGCCCAAAATGTCAGCTACCAGTCGTCGTACGTAGGCATATACTTGTAACCCTCAGGTCATTTTATAAGATGTAGAAACGATAAATCGATATCATATTTAAGTATGTTTAATGGTAACCTTTCAATTGATATAAGGGTTATTGCAGCCAGTAGTGTCGCTTTAACAATAATATTTTTTTTCAAATTGATTTTTTTGCAGCAGTTTCCCGTTTAAGATGGCAATACTACGTTAGCTTTTACAAATGCGTCTGAAAAACAGATACACCGATATTTAAATGTTTTTATTTTATACAACACATCTTAGGTTAATTTGTGAATTTGAACATTTCTGCTTCATTTGATTGCATGACAAAGTCACAAATCATATAAATACAGGAATATAAATACATCCTGTGGCCCATTTCAAAGCTTATTATCATACTTCGAATATTTTTTCAAACGTACAGGCTATTAACCTTTTTCAATTATAATATTAAATTCAGATTAAAATAAACGAGATGTCGTGGTTAGCACGATGTATAGGGGCCCTGCATCACGGGGTGTTGGGGAATGGTAATGTGTCCACCGCTGTCGCATACCTCTCAAAACATATAGATTTTTTTCTGTTTTTGTTATATACCCTTAACACAATGAGTAATATTTCACCTACCTGCACTATTTCTTTACTGGTGGGTTTAGTTTTATTTTTGTAAGCAGAGATAACTTAAACGGGTGAGAAATTCAACTAAAACTGTATTAGGAGTTAGATAATTGTGTCTATGGTATCCACACAAATTCAGAGAAAAATCAGACATGTGTTTTGAAAGGCCGGCGATAGAAGGCAGATCAGTTTCCAATCCCCAACACAAGGCGCAAGGTTAAGACGAACTCTTTCTCTGAACCCAATTTGTGTATCTGCTATTATATTATTTAAATTCCCCCACTTTAATAGTCAATCTAGGACAGGACGTATAGGGCTAAGACGAACTCTTTCTCTGAACCTAAATTGTGTATCTGCTATGATATTATTTAAATCCCCCCACTAAGTCAATATATTATTCAATATTCCAGTGGACAGTTTTGACAGACAGCTGATGAGAGTTATCCCCTCTATATAATTACTAACATTGGCAGGGTCACCTTTCTTTTGAATATCTAAGAAAATTCCATTCAGCCACAATCTAGGGAATAACGTTTTTAGATCAGGAATTTAAACATCCGCTCCAACTTTCAGAAATTCATTTCAAATAAGATCACTGCCATGGGCTTTGCTTGATTAAAGCTTTGAGTAGAAACTTTAATTTTGTCCATGGTTAAAGTTTGATTCAATCCCTCATAAATGACATACTTTCTAATGATACCCGACCATTACCAGAATCCCTTCGTGCATAATTAGACATGTATTGGAAAACTTTTTTAAAGCAATACTCCCGGCTGAAATAACCACTATCTCCCTGAAAGTTACCATTAAATATACTTAAATATGGCATTGATTTATCGTTTCTTCATTTTACCAAAAAAAACAAGGGTTACAGATATATACCTTCCTACGCCCACTGGCAGCTTTCATTTTGGCGAGACCAGCCCTGTCCATGACGTCACGCGACTAACACTCTTGTGTGCAACGGGTTAATAACATGTGTGAACCGTTGACCTATATAGGTAAACTGTCCAAGGTTTAAACAGTCGAATCTACACGTCTCGTGACGTAGGCCCCTGTTTTGAAAAGAAAGATATTTGATTGGTTAATATTTGTGGAGCTCTTCTGCTTAATGATAAAAGTACCTGGACATGGCCGTGTGGATACAATTGACTGTAGTTTGTGCATTACCCATTGTTTTAGATACAATTATAAAATGTATATACCTCGATTAGAAAATTAGAGAGCATAATTGAAATGATGCCCGTTTTACTTATATGCAGTTCATTGCAGCCTGGAGTATCGTTTTAAAATTCAGGCGCATAAATAGATTCTACTGACAAACCAGTCTTCCTGAAATATTTCCAAAATGTTTGTGCACTTTTATATTTCATTTTATGTAATTGTTCCGACCCTTTACGTACAAGGATTTGTTTGCATTTTCTACAGACTTTATATAATTTTAAGGTCACACATGGTCACCATGTTCAGTTCATAATTACTTTGCATTGTTTCAGCGATTATCAACGATACTTTTTTGCATGTTTACATACTGTATTAAACTATTCAGAGCTTTGCCTCAAATAATCTACAATTTTACAAACGTTGTTATTGATGACAATTTTTCTCTTTAATAAATGTGTGGCAAAACTTTGAAGTATTGCTGTTTTTTTTTGTTGTTTTTTTTTAATTGTGAATTGAATCGTTTTGATTTTCCTCGAGAGACTTCTTTGGTAATTTCTAAAGCATATGTAAAATCATTGCAATGCTGTTCATTCCATATCATTTTGTCTACTTGTGCGCATCCTTCGTCTGGCTTGGTATCTTTCCTACCTACTATACTTAAAGTTATTGGACCGAATGGTAGCCGCCAATGAGGTGACCGTTCGGGCAATATTTTCACACTGAAATTTGTTACCGTGCCAAAAAATGTATTGGCGTAAAAAGGCGTAAAAAAAACTTAATCAGTTACGCTTCTAACGGTCCCACTTATAAATACGAAAGCCCCGACACCACTGACATCATAGCAGTCCCGGTGTATTTATAGGCCTACAGTTGTATATCGCTTGAGACCACTGTACAATTTACGATGTTTTAACGAATATCACTACATTCACAATAGTCCTGGTTTATTGTCATATAACAAAATTACCAAAAAAATTAGTCTACTACACGGCATTTTGTATGGTTACTGTTTTCATGTATTATCGTATTTGCAAGAAGAATATTTTGATAAATATTTCGACGCCCCTGTCAATCAAATATACTTAATTTTATACAGGGTTAAACAAACATACATTTCCACTTAATGCACGAACTGTTTTATGGAATGAATGTTTTACAACAGATGAACCATCGGTTGAGATCTTGAACGATGCCAATTGCGCCATCGTATTCTTCTTTTCTTAGAGGTTAGAGGCAGAGACACCTTAGCATTGGAGGCGTTGGGGTTTCCGGTGGTATTCGTGCTGGAGCTGTGGATGGGAGTAGTCATAGCTCTTCCAGAGGAAGAGTTCATCCTGAAAATCAAAATCGTGCAGGAGCGACACACTGACGGTGCAAGGGAATGAATTGAGAAAGGTTAGTACGGCCAAGTCAGAGCAGAGTCTATGCCCCAATGCGAAATGATGACCTCAACTGCGTCACCCAGAGAGTGGTGGAGGCACCTTGGGGGGCTAGGGGTCGTTGTTTGACATGGTTTCGTTGCTGCAAATGTCTTTTTGGTGATTGCTTGTCTCACATTCTGAGGTCAGTGTCTGACGGTCGGAATCCAATGCGAAATCGCGAAAGCCAAATGTGCCGTTTAAAGGACAATCAAAAGGATGCCAATCTCCCCGAGATTTGTAAACGGCTTGTGGGGCTGGTGATTCTGATCAGTGGTGCTAGCGTTGTTAGTCACCGCGACAGTCTGTCACTGCCATTCGATCCCAACAAAGTTCGCCAGCAAGGCTCTGCTAATTTAGAATAGCCGAGTTATATGAGCATAATTGATTGAATGGACGCCCATGTCTTTCACATAGCGGGGATACTTTGGCAGACGTGATTTTTGTCTGCGATGACTTCGGTTTTTGCAGATTGGACAAGAAGCCAACGGTTCCGTCTGAAGCAACCTGGGTCTTCCAGGCAGCTAATAACGGACTCTGCAGCGGTTGGTGTGGTACAGAAAGTTTAACTGCAGGATCTGCTATAATTTGCGAAGACAGCGTCAAATGCGGTGGAAAAATGAAGACCTTACTTACGACATATTACTGAGAAAGATCTAGCCACAATGATTGACCAACTGCTTAATAGTATCAAGGAGATCAAGAGCTCGACAAAACGATGGAAACATTGACGGCAAATGCTTGCACCATCTGGCTACGTCAAATGAACCAGATGGTCGAGGAAAACTTATGCACACAATGATTTCAACGTATTGCTGATTGCATGCGCTGCCTAGAAGGCGATCGAGCGTCACACGGCCGCAAATGCCAGATAGGTTCTTTGCTCTAAAATCAGTCTTATCCAAGTAACGATTTAACAGATCGCCAACGATGACACTGCGCTGGCAGAACACGACCGCACACTATTTCCATCGCCGCACGCGACAGGTTAATAAATGGTTTTTGTGACCGTGAATATTAACAGTATTTTCGTTATTGGGATACTTTTTTTGCAGGTTGAGTGAGACCCGTTCGGAAATCGAACTCATGATCCTTACAGCCAGGAACCGAATCACCATCAGTAAATGTCGGACCGCTTAGGGCCTATCCGTCATGTAAGATATACGTGAATTTTTAGTTCTGGGTTAGGGTTCATACTAAACCTAACCCTAAAACTAACCCTTATAACCAGAGACAATTAAGCTTGAATAAATTTTCGATCCAACAAATTCTCTCATTACTAAATACATTTACCTCTGGATTTTAAAAAAATGTTGACAATTTTCCATTGCATATATATGCATATATTATTTTATTTATGTATCATTCAGTTTGCATCAAAATAATTTATATTGTTCCATGGCCTTGGGTAGTTTAATAGTAGTTCAATAGTTCAGTACATTTCCATTTTACGGAGCAAAAAATGTACATTAAACATATTTTAAAATAATTAGACACGATGGATAGACCTTTATTTGTTCACAGGATGCTTTTTCAAATTGGATTTTTTGAAGTACCGGTAGTTTTTTTTAAAATGAAAATATCAATTCCATGTTTGATCAAACAAGCTGCCTCTGAAAACAACATTTATATTTTAGTGTATTTCAGGAAGTATCACATTTCCCATAAAATTTTAGTAATTTGGTATGAAATGCACTTGTAGGCCTTTACTGTATATTCTGTAAACAATATAAAGATTTTTTTTTAAATGCTGACAATTAATCCGCTGCATGTCATTAAAATTCAACGGCCATTTGATGTGCTTGACTTTCTCGTGTTCCATTAGAACGTTTTTGTAATTGTCACCTGAAGTAACTAAAAGTATGCAACTGCCGCATAGTAATGTCCACGGCATTAGACCAGCAAGAAACGTCACATTTCCGTGATTTTTTAGTTGTGAGGAACTCGGGGTAATTCCGTTCTTGATTATCCAAGTGCAGCGTTCCAATTGTTTTCGTTCGGACGACTGGCTTAATATTTGTAGATTTAGTTGGCGTTTATTGTCTATTAAATAGGCACATATTGCACTGGGTAAATGTGTTTCGTTTAGTAAGCAACATTATAATCGAGGAACGCCAGCAGTTTCCCATAATGCATCATTTTTAAAGTTGTGTTCTTTCAACTGTTCGTTTTAGCAGGGGGCTCGGAACAAAGTGCCGGTTAGGTTATCTATATGGCAGTTACATATTTCTAGTTAATAAACTTTTAACTGCAGAAACTGATTGAAACAGATGATTAGAAGATGGGTAGATCAGTAAATAATGTTCGCCTGTGTGACGAATTATTTCGTTTATTATTTTGGTTTGTAGTGATACCGTTAACGGCTAGATGTTGATATTTGGAGGATTGTTTTAATGTTCTACATGGGCTGGTTGTCCCTACCTACGTACACCTCCAATTTAATCACAATACTTTGTTGCATGAAGGTGTTTACCTGGATGCCTTATCCATGAGCAAGCGCCGGGTGCCATTTTAAAATTCGAGGAACAGTCGCATCAGGTTAGAATTTTGATTTAAAATGCGAACACTTTACAGAACAGTTACATAACTGATTAACATGCTAAGAGTAATTTTGTTAGCTGGATATGTGTGGAATCGAATATTTTCCAATTGACATCCGAGTAGGATGACATTGTCAGCGACTTGTGGTAACAGTCCTCGGCCATTTCTGTTTCGTAAAACAACTCTGGTGAGGAGCAGGTCATTTCGGATGACAATCAAGGGAGGTAACTCGCATGGATTTACTTTCATTATATGACTCAGTTACCCATGTGTTTATTGTTTCATTTTGAAGGCTATTCTTGTGGTGATATGATGACGTCATCGGAGTTACTTATTACCGAGGACACAATTTATATTTTTTGCAACAAGTCATACATAAGAAAGGAACAGTGTTTTGTTCAAATGTGATTTCAGACAAGAAACAGGCTTGTTTTTGTGGTACAAATCCGCTAAGTACTTTGGTTCATTTTCAGATGCGCAAAGAATATCATTACACGTTCTCGTGTAATATTATCGTTTCCGATCACCTCCGAGATTTCTGTACCGGTACGGAAAGACTCGAAGGGTTCCCGACATGTAACATCGATTCCAATTGTACTTTCCGATCGGTTTGAACATTCTGAGTGATGCTCGTGAGTTTTGGCGAAAATCGATTGGACGAACTGGCGAGCCCACGCGAACTGCTTGTTCACTTGAGCCTACTGAGCAGTTCGAATAACCTGCTCCAACCACTTTGCTGTGTCCTGTGCCGGTAGCAAACGAGAAGTGTGTCACAAGCCGGATCATTTTTTACCTTACAGTATATAGGTTTCCTTTGTGATCTATAAACAGGTAGATTAACTACGAAACATGCATAAAGTAATTTACTTAGCTGGATATGCGTGGAAAAGAAAATTTGCCAATGCGTAGGATGGCAGTAACATCGAGTCAAGATTCGACCAACATCACGAGTGTTGACTATTTAAGTTATACCCGAGCGAGAATAGGCCATATGCTCCAGCAGAGTTCGCCGACTTGAATTATGTGAATGTAGTGAGACTTGTTGCCAATCGATATTACACGTTATTTCATACTGGGAAAGAGAGAAAACTATCGACTGTGCAGGATGACAATCAATGTGCAGAATAGCTGAAGGCATCGGGAGAGATTTAGTCTCGGTGTTTGCGGTGTGGTGGGCGTGGTTTTGTAAATTTGTAGCCGTAGCCCCCGAGCAAAGGCCAAGAAACACCACGAAATACCATGTCGGGAGATCTTTCGACACTTTCCATACCGGTACAGCTTTCTCGGAGGTGAATGCATGGAAAACGTGTAATATTTACCGCTTGATATTTTGTTCGCTTGCGTAGAAATCTACCAAAGTACTCGGCGGATTTGTAAACAATAACCACATTATAAACAAGCCTGTTTCTCGGGTAAAATCACATTTAAACCAAACAATGTTCCATTTTTATGTATGACTTGCTGCAAATAATTTAAATTTCGTCCGCTGTAAGTATTTTAATAATAATGTAGCTCCAATGACGTCATCATATCGACACAAGAATAGCCTTCAGAGGTGAAATGAACCGCTTTCCCTCACCTGCGAAATACAAAGACTACTCGATGTAAACGGACTATGAAAAGACAGCATGCGGACAATCACATCACGCCCAAGACCACCATCATCGTACCATTGCAGGGGTCAAAATTTGTAAGACTAGACTTTCACATTACTGTCCCTTGCTGCAATCGTGGCACAAATTTAATAGGACTATTGCAGAAACAAGCAGCCAACCAGAAAGCCGTTAACGCATCAACGTAGACAACAAACAAGCATGGCGTATGTGATGATGCTAGGACTTGTTAATGGACTAAGATCGTTCTTGTATATTACATGTATTTAAACCGCCTCTTTCCTATTCCAAAAAAGCTCCAATCTGATTGGGTGCGGTAAAGATAAGTCATCCGAAGGTATAGCTGTTGTATACTCTATTTGACTCCGGTTGTTCAACCTATTAAGGCAATGTAGGGAATTAAGATAGGCTTAATGCGACGATCTTCTTTCCCGCCTTGCCTCAGGAAGATGGGCCATCATACGCACGAGCGACCTTATAGATTCCCCAAAACTCAATTAAAGCAAAACTCCTGCTATAAGATTTAACATGAAAGTCCTGTATAAATGGTTCTACCTCCTTTTCACAAAAGTTAATTGTATCCCTGCACCATATCAGCTATGACGTTGTTGACTTCTACAACAATATACCAAAAGAAGAGAAAATCTCCGTCGTCCACCGACGTTTACCAGTCACATTTGCAATCAATAAAACTAACTGGACACAAGATACATTTAGCATCGTGAAACTTCTGAATATATGTGCATTTCTCAAATAACTTAACTTGGGGCAATGATATAAACGAACAAATCCTCGACCTATGCCAATGGGATCTTCGTTGTTCCAACTTATATCTGAGATATATTTCACAACTGGAATAATCTGTCCTGTCTAACTCCCCCTTGGTACAGAAAAGTAGATCACACATTCGTGTTACTTAACCGGCATGACAATCCATCCATCTTACAAAACCACACGAATAGCCATCATTCCAGAATAGTTTTACCATGCCAAACTACCCTTCCTTAATGACCTAACTGTCCTTCCCTGATGTCCCAATCCACGACAATACCACCTAGCCACAAGTGTATATGACACAACCGCCCACTCTAACTAATGTAAACATTATTTCCACTGACGGGTTTCACAACGTATTCTTGACAATGGTTTTAAAATAAACCGAATAACTGAATCACCATGTATCCATGTGTAGCTTTTGCTGGAGTTATATATTTACTTTGACCAATATTTACCTACACAGTCCAATCGTCTCATCAGCGTGGACACAAGCTAGTTCAGCCTAACTCGAAATATGGGGATACACCCTCGCAAAACTGTTTGCGCATGCGTGAAAATATCTCGCAAACGCTTATAACAAGTTATCAATACTGATTTTAGTTACTAGAAAATGGTATAAACGAATTTTATGCCGAATCCGGTAGTGTCAAAACGAATAAAAAAGGTCGTATCATGAGAACCAACACAGGAAGAGGCTCCATATGGCGTCCGAACACTTTTATACTGGAGCCACCGGTGGGTTTACTCCGATATATAATCCTCTATCTTTACGCAACCAGCATAGCAAATACAACAAAATCCCCAGCCAGGGTTAATTATCAATGGTTCATTTTGCAAGAAATGATTACTTGACAGCATTGTCTTTCAGCTGAATAAACTGGATGATATAGAAAAATAAAGCGATATCTATTCATCCGAAAATATAGACATTCGATGTAACCGTAAAGAGGTTCTCAGATGGGGTCGTGAAAATCGAGACAAGTCGACATCATTCTAAAATAGAATCGATTCTATCTCCTACGTCGACTCTAAGATACACCAAGCCATCTTGTTTTGAACTTCTTAAACATTTGCTAGACCGTGGCAAATGTCACCCCATATGATCGGTGGAAATTAATGTGCGATTGCTTGGAATGCGTATGTAAGTTGTCAATCTCATCCACGATAGAAACTCTCGCGGGAATACGATTGGTGGGCAGTCATTCTAAAGTAGAATTGATTCTTCTTGATACGTTGAGATATTGACTCCCGGGCCATCTTGTTTAGCAGTTCGTTCATTTGTTTATCTGTGTCAAACGCCGCCCCAAATATTGGGGGAAATTTAATGTGCATGCGATGGCCTGGTAGAGTGTACGAGAGTTGTCTTTGTCTCGAACACTATAGGAACTTTCGCAAGAATACGATTGTTAACATTTGACAGCACAAAACGGGATAAACTACAGTTGACCAGAAAGTGAATCCCTGTTTCTTTTTAGTTCGCCTATACGAAGTAAAGTAAGCCTTTGGTGTCGGCGTCGGCGTCTGCCAGGTAAAGGCTTCTATAATTAAATATACTGAACAAAACATGAGAGGAGAGGGATATTATATGTTCAGCTCATCACACGCATATTAATTGCTCTAACGAGCTTTTCGCGGGCGGTTGGAGGGAGTTTCATGTTGCCCTGGTGCTCTCAGAGCTAACGGGAAACAGGAAGCCGATCTGTTTGTGGTGTCTGTATTGCGTCCTGTTGTTGTCGTCCTGTATTTGTCCCGTCCTGTCTTTGTTTGTAGCCAGTGGTGTCGAGGGTGGTTTCCTTCACCTATTGGGCTGACACCTCGTCATATAGGTGAAATACCCTTGAGTACGACGTTAAACCCCAATCAAACAAACAAACAAATAATGTCTGACCATTTGCTGTTGGTGTTAGTATGTCAAGTATCAACCTGATACCTTAAAAACCCTAATTCACCTTGAATTTAATCCTAATTTTTTTGCTCGTTGTGACAGTATTACATCATGTAAGTGTTTTCTCACAAATGTTGATGCTTTTCAACTGAAAAATTTATCTTCTGTCTCTCAGACACAATGTTCAAGTAAAAAGCTTCCAAAATGTTATGGTTGAATTAGGGGTGATTTGGGGTGTAAACAGCAAAATAGGGGAAAGGTAAGATGTTATTTAGAACTTAAGTAGAGTTAAACCGTATTCCATATTGAGTGCTTTGGGTCTTTGGCAACAGGAAAGGTGATTGAAGGGAGCTTTATCTTGCTGGACAGCATGGGCTTAGGCAGAGTGGTGTCAACCCGTCCTGTGAACACCTTGAATAAACCTTACTTGGACACCCTACATGTATTTAAAGAGACTTTGACATGTAGGAAACTGTAGGGAAAATTGGATACCCGGATACTTTGTGAAGTGAAATGACTGTTTTGGACACCATACTATTGATTTCTGGCTACACCCCTGCTGGGCAGGTGCTCTGAAAGCTCTGGCTACACCCCTGCTGGACAGGTGCTCTGAGAGCTACGGGACCACACCTCGTGGATCCTCTGAATCGGCTCTGATTGCCCGCTTATTGTTATTTGTGACATCTAGCATAGTTTCTTAAATACTTTCAAGCATTAGTAAGGCCCCTATCAAAGCATCTATTATTTTAATTGAGAGATTATTTTTTGCACATCTTTAATTCGTTCCTTTTTTACCCTTAAAGGTATTCCCAAATGGGTTTTAAATCCGATTAGAAGTGACTGAATTACACAGATAATACTATAAACTATATGTAAAATAAATCCTGTATTTTTCTGACGCTTAGAATTTGTTTTATTCACTTACAAACTTGCGACTTTT
>JAVFBW010171191.1:0-11138 GCA_034783835.1 Mopalia ciliata
GTTTTCAAGCTAATGTAAAACTTGAAAACGGTGCTAATATCTGCTCCGAAACGTTGCTCGTCAATAAACCCAGAAGTTGTATATCCATAAAATCGCCTTGTTATGTTACTATCCCTGTTTCTAAATGCAACTCAAAGAAGTTATTGTTCTCAATTAAAAGCACAGTAAGATATCAACTGCTCTCTCTTTGTTAACCAACACAGACTTGTTCGTTCATTTCTGTAGCAATCATTTTGAAAAATGAAGAGTATATATTTTTCTAAACTTCTCCTCTGTGGCCTTTGGTCTCAGTCACGAAATCTTCTCAAGTCAAACATAAATGATCCTCACAAATACAGAGAACTGACCTGGAGTCATATCAATCCCTAGTCGTTATATCTTCATCCACTATTGATGTGGAGGAGCATTAGGGAGATCGTCCGTCGGTCACATGACTCCGCATTTTAGGGTATGACGTCTTTGGTGAACACTGCCCTTCCTAAAACATTTGACCAGTCCCCTCAGATTGGTGTTTAGATCACTACTTAGTGCAAGAAACAACTTGTTCGTTCTTTCAATGCCGACAAGCTTAATAATCATGACGTAAAATTAAAGAAAGTTAATTACAAAAAACAAATCAACTATACTAATAACTTAACGGATGATATTCCGCATCTTTTGATGAAGTCAACTTATCATAAATTGTATTAACACTGCGTTTTGCGGGAAAAACCTGTAGTCAGCTGAATGAAGAAATGTGTGGTGTGGAAATATCAATATTCATAAAGTTACTTCTTAAATTAAAGCAATTTAAAGGGTTCAATAATTAAGTTGACTTAAATTCAATCATGAAAGGGTTAGCAAAAAGTTGTAATGAATTTAAAATGATGATTTTTTTACTACCAATTTATTTCTCAACTTTAATAAGTATTTAAGTAGTTTTATGAATACGGGTCCTAGTTTGGTCACAGGGACTTGGAATATATCGTACTTTGTCTCTAACTCTTATCTGCCGGAGCATCTAGTCAGGGCAGCCGTAAACAGATCAAAGCGATAAGTGGACCGTACTCCAGATGTGAGGGTTTAAGAGCTAAACATGTCGACTGGAGTGCTTTCCCATGGTATATTGTAGATGTGTTGTTGGGGTCCTGATCGGGCCAACACCTTTTGACATCATTTGGAGAAAATGGCGCGCAAATTACTAGTGTGTCTAAATCGCCCAGCTCCATAGAAAAATCATGTATCCCAGGATTAGCCTTGCTCCTATAATCTCTCAAGAGAGAAATGCGGGTTAGAACATTCGGATACAAATAGATTATTATGTTTTATATCACGTGACATCGCACACTCATTATTGCAAAATATGCGAGATTTCCATTAAGCTGCACTACTGGCTTTATAATCATTTATTCCAGGCAAAACATCAGATAACAGGTTGACTGACTGCCTGTACATGACAAATAACGCGAGAAGGTACGAGAAAAGCCAATCGTGCACATAACTCGAGATGTGACGGTCAACAGATTTATGTCTTATTTTTCAGATTTATTAAGCCTTTATTTATTAATCACTCTCCTGACGGTGTCAACGTAAACCAATCCTTAGATCACTCTCCTGGCGGTGTCAACGTAAACCATTTCTTAGATCAATCTCCTGACAGGGTCAGCGTAAACCAATCCTTAGATCACTCTACTGAAAGGGTCAACGTAAACCAATCCTTAGAACAGTCTCCTGACGATGTCAACGTAAACCAATCCTTAGATCACTCTCCTGACGGTGTCAACGTAAACCAATCCTTAATCACTCTCCTGACGGTGTCAACGTAAACCCATCCTGAGATCACTCTCCTGATGGTGTCAACGTAAACCAATTCTTAGATCACTCTCCTGACGGTGTCAACGTTAATCAATCCTTAGATCACTCTCCTGACCATGTCAACGTAAACCA
The DNA here is from genome assembly GCA_034783835.1 of Mopalia ciliata. NCBI lineage: Eukaryota > Metazoa > Mollusca > Polyplacophora > Chitonida > Mopaliidae > Mopalia > Mopalia ciliata. Next base: position 1,927 of record JAVFBW010171191.1, read on the forward strand.
ATCCTTACATCACTCTTCTGACGATATCAAGGTAAACCAATGCTTAGATCTCTCTCCTGATGGTGTCAGCGTAAACCAATCAGATCACTCTCCTGATGGTGTCAACATAAACCAATCCTGAGATCTCTCTTCTGACGGTGTCAACGTAAACCAATCAGATCACTCTCCTGACGGTGTCAACGTAAACCAATCCTAAGATCACTCTCCTGATGGTGTCAACATAAACCAATCCTTAGATCATTCTCCTGACGATGTCAACGTAAACCAATCCTTAGATCACTCTCCTGACGATGTCAACGTAAACCAATCCGTAGATCACTCTTCTGCCGATGTCAACGTAAACCAATAATTAGATCATTCTCCTGATGGTGTCAGCGTAAACCAATCCTTAGATCACTCTCCTGATGGCGTCAACACAAACCAATCCTTAGATCACTCTCCTGACGGTGCCAACGTAAACTATTTCGTAGATCTCTCTCCTGGCGGTGTCAACAACAACCATTTTTTCGATCACTCTCTTGACAGTGTCAATATAAACCACACCTTAGGTCACTCTCCTGATGACGTCAACTTAATCTACATCTTAGGTCACTTTCCGGATGATGTCAACATAAACCACATCTTAGATCACTCTCCTGAGTTTTCATCATAAGCCATTTATTAGACCAATCTCCTTATTGTGTCTAGATAAACCATACCTTATATCACTCTCCTGATGATGTCAACACTAACCATTCTTTAGATCTTGTATCTGCCAACTTAAAAATATCTTATATGACTCTCCATCAAGCATCAAAATAAAGCTTTTTTATTGTTGGGATAATCTCTGGTGGGAGAAAAGTCAATGTGCCAAAATGTATACAAGGGTAACCATAGCTGGGGTAATCTTTGCTGAAGAAAGATTGACATGGCAAAATGTACACAGAGATAAACGTTACTCGGAGAAAGGTCCGTATGCCATACTGTTCATAGGGGTAATTGGGGAAACGTTTATATGGCAAAATGTACACAGGGGTAAGTGTTCATCGGTAATTACTTCCTTTGGCCAGTTGTATACACAGGGTAAATAACAATTTTGCTCCTTGCTTTTCCTCTCAAAAATAGTAGAGCAGATTTTCGCTTATCCAGTGGTGTGGAAGAAAAATCAACAATAGTCGGATTTGTTGCTTTAACATTTCTTAGCGTATTTCTAATGTAGACGCCGATAAAAAAAGACTTTGAGAAAATTCTTTGAGTCCAAAGCTGTCACATTCTTTTAAACCATAAACTCTTTATATTTTATTTTTCAAAAGTTAAATCTACCAAAAATAGAGTAGAACTTGAACCAGGGGATGGGATAGCAAGGTGAACTGTGACGAAGAAAATATTAGCTAGTGCCGTGTTTATCTTTCAACAAAACTTGTCAAAAAATTGTATTGTGAAAGACACCGGTGCTGTTTAAGTTGCTTCGTTTGGTAAAGTTATAACGAAACGGCTACTGAATTAAGAGAGATACTTTTTTATTATTAAAGGGAGACAACCCTAAAAGCCATAAGCCATCATGCAGTGGTACAGTTTGCTGGCGATTAAATATATCAATTTAAAAAAACACGAGCCCCTCAAGTTATTCATTAATGTCGCCCGAACGTGACACGTGCCCTCCCCTCCCCCCCAAACCCGCGCCCCTTTTTGTTCTGTCTGGACCAATATGTGCACCAATATGATTGTGCCTCCACATCAGATTTCACAAACATAAAAACAGAATTAGGAAGAATTAATCAATGGGTTTCTTGACGTTTCTCACAAAAATTACTAAGGCTTATTCTGTGATTTACACGTTATGAGATCAAGATAAATCTATGCGGCCGTGTCTGTTGAGTCATGGGAATTATATACGCGACACAGCCCTATGCATAATTATCTGGCTTTGAAAATCATAGCGAACAGGAGAATATAGCTATAAGTCTTCTGTAGTCAGAGGGTCAATCTTTATGTAACTTATAAAATTATTTGGAGCGTAGTTTTCGTCACAAACTGCACAAATTAAAGGAATTGCTATACCAGTAATAGAAATGAATCTAAATTCCTTACAATGCTGAAGCTAAGCGTCATTGCTCAAAATAGCTCAGATATCGTCTTTACAAGCTCCCCACTTATTCAGAACCGAGTCGTTGTTAAACCATTTAAGAGACAATAAGCGAAATCGTATCATTTATACAAACTATTTTAGTTAAACAAATAAAAAGATATGGCTATCACACTTTGATCTGATGTTATTTTGACTAATGGGCTATATATCGACTACCGTGCCTATTTCGAGGCGCCCTTCTTCTAAATTTAGCAAAACATTATTGTAATTTGGCACAGGTCCCTCTTACAGAGCTAGTTGTATATAACTTGCCTTAGTCAGTCATTTATCGGAATACACTTTTGAAACCCGTTGGAAAGAAATAAATAAAATAAGTAGTCGTTTCACCTGAATTCCCTAAAACCCCATTTAGTTATTTGACTTCAACGTTGGATCACACAACGCTGAAGACTCAACCGCACCCAGCCCTGATTAAGACAGCATATGTGAGACCGCGAGTTGATAGAAACAGAGAGATAAACTGATGGGTGGGAAAAGCATTTCAGATAAGCAAAATCTTCACATTATGGCAGCGTACCACATAGTGAGTTAAACTTTCTAATTTCTTTTTAGACACAAAAAGCGAAAAAAAGCTGAACAATGACATTGTTATAGGAAGGCCAACTCGGTTAATATTTATTATAACATAATAAGGAAGGGTTCTACGTTATCAAGTACTAATTGTTGACTACTAGTAGTGCGGAACCATTTTGGTTGTTACGTATCATGTGGTGAGAAGCAGATGGTGTGGGTGCTCTCGCTAGAGTTGCCGAGATGCAACGACATTTCACGTGGAGATCTGCGGGGTCCAACCAACGACAGGAAGAATGGTCTCCATTAGCTACACATCACCAACATGGCGGACACACCGTTACAACATGTCTGAACGGAAGTGACACTGTTGACTCATGTGAATGTGAGGATGAGGACCCATCAGAGCATCGCTGAGCGGACCCATCTGTGAAGAGTGAGGTGTGCGATGGACCCATTAGCGTAGACGGGGAGTAACATGTTGTGACTGTCATGTGACCGTACGGCACTGGACAGCGGCGGCGTCCCATCCCTCATGGGTAGGGCATGGCGGCCAGGTTTTTTGCGACGTCATGCGAATTTAAGACGACCTCAAGACAGCGTTTTGCGGCGTCGTGCGGCGTACTGTGGCGTTGGGCGCACATGGGGCGTCGTGGTCCCGCCCCATAAAGACGGCGTCCTGCGGCGTCGTGTTCCGTTCGGTGGCGATGCAATTTCCCCAGAACGCCGACCGCGGAAGGTGACGTAAGTAAATAGTGTTGAACATTTTTCAAGAATTTATGATATAATCCGTCAGAAAAATAAAAATTTGAACAAAAGCAGCGATGACAAAAGCGGAGATGACGACGATGACAAGGAAAAAACTTACTTAACCATCTATCCGACATTTGTAAGTCGATCCGCGAGGAATGTCTTCGCCTAAACACGCGTTGGCTCGATTTGACACGGATTCTATACACCGAGAAATCATGAAAAAAAAAAAACCCGTTGTTTGGAAGACATGTTCGAATTCCCATCGGGGGAAGCCTTACGTAACCCTGTACGGATCAGAAAGGAGCTATTTGACCATGTGTTACAATCGGAATACCGCATGCAGATCACCGAAAACGAAGACTAGTAAACTTCAGCGACTCGGACAATGCCGTTTGATTCACTCGGGTCAAAGGATACAAACCAGCCAGTCGTCTTTTTTCCAAGTCTTGTCACCAATAAAATTACAATTCAACATGGTATGAGTTGTTCTCGTTTTCTTCACCATGGCCCATAACACCCTTTGAGCCCGTCGAAACACCCGTCGTGACCCCGCGTCGTGATGGCATCGTGGCGCTGCAGAAAGCCGTCCTCACGACAGTACGTAGATGTGGTTCACGATACCACGTGCCAAAGACACCATCCACGTCGCAAAACGCCACAGAACGCCGTCGTGACGGTGTCGTAATGCAGCACCGGCAGGCACCGAAAGATCACCCAGCCGCCATGCCCTACCCCTGCAGGATAGTACGCCGCCGCTGTCCAGTGCGGTGCGGTTGCATAACAGTCTGTAACATGATACTCCCGTCCACGCCGTTGGGTCCATCTTACACCTCGGTCTTGGCTGATGGGTCCATCTCACACCTCGGTCTTCTAAGATGGGTCATCATCCTCGCATTCCCATGGGTCAACATTGCCACTTCTGTTCAGACATACTGTAACGGTGTGTCAGCCATGGTGTTGATGTGTAGGTAAGGGAGATCACTCCGCATGCCATTGTTGTGACCTCACATGTCAAATCTCGTCACATCTCGTCAATATTCGCGAGAATTCACTGAGCGTAAAGCATAACGGGAAGACACCCACACCACACCATGCATGACAGCACACATGCTGTCACGTTGTGTCTGCCATGTTGGTGATGTGCATCTAAGGGAGATCACTCTTCCTGTTGTTGCTGTGATCCCGTTGCAGCTCATGTTAAATCTCATCACATCTCGGCAATTCTCGCGAGGGAAGACACCCACACCACCCCATGGCAGCTCTAGAGTCAGCTTGCGCTTCCTTTGTCAGTCATGCGGTGCGACCCATCCCCTTCCCACTTAATGATAAGTAACAACCTTCTGTATAATGTAATAGAAAATGCAAGCCCACAATGACGCGCGAAGCATCACGGGAAGACACCCACACCACCCCAAGAAAGCAGTAGGGTCAACTCTTCCTCAGTCAGTAGTGCACTATTACCCATCTGCATCCGACGACGCAACAAGTAACAGCCTTTCCTTGTAACGTTATAGCAAATGCTAGCTAAAATAGCCGGATGAACATCGCAGCACAGCGTCATCTATAATTTCTGTCCTGTCACGCAACAACCCTAATGTCCACAGCGTGTTCACAGCGCCATGTACAATTTCACTTTTTTCTGCAAAGTCGTGCGACAACCCAGATGGCTATAGCGTTTTTCCAGCACCATCTTTAGTTTAATTTTTTCTGTCATGTCATGAAACAACAACAACACCACGCTTGACAGACACTCTGGGATTCCCAGCGGAATTCCCCTTCTTGGTGCACCGCAGTAGCCTATACTATGTGCAACCAGTGGCGTCACGTCAAGGACACCTGCCAGGTACTTTAATACTCAATAACGCATAGCCCTTACTCATTATGTACTAAGATGCCGCTCTTTAGCACATAATAACGTATAATCTTGCTTTGCATTTAATAAAATATTACTTCATAAATAGTAGTGCGGTACCAAAATGGTTCCGCACCACTATTTATGTAGTGAACAATTATTACTTGATAACATAGAACCCTTCCTTGTTATATAATAGCAATATGCGCTGAGTTGCCCTTCCTATACTTCTTATGACATCAAAAGTCATAGTTAACCATATTAGCCGTATATTGCAAAAAATGGTGCAAAATGCGCATGCGGGCGGTGTAGAACTTGACTCATTTTTAACAGCGTATGTGGGTCATCAATTTGTGTGAAACACTACAAACATCGCCACACAGCGACTTTTCAAAAATATGCAATGAGCAAATAAAAAAGATTTCAAAATGATATAAAAAGTCATAGTGAAACATTTTAGTTATATAATTATGTCGAAAAGGTCATAGAACGCGCCTGTGGCTGTGTGGAACTAGAGCTCCTGGATGGTAAGTCCTCGCATCTTCTCATATTCTCATCTTTGAGTGCTCGCCCTCGCACCTTCGCACTTATATATTTGCGTCTTTCCTCGGACGCTTTCTTGATTGCATCTTCACATCTTCACGTCCTGTTCCTCGCATCTTTCCATCTTTGTAGTTCAGGAAACTTCCAGAAAAGAGTGATTATCGCTTTGACCCCTATCGACTGCCTTAGATATTAAGGTGTATAAGTGCATTATACAAATGTAAAAAACTTAATACTCGGCACATTGACGTTATTTGAAGAATATAACTATAAAACACTATTGTTGGCTTTTTGCACATATGGAAAGTCCATTATAAGTGAATAAACAGGACATTTTGTAAAAATATGGGCAATGTCTAAATCCCAATCCCGATATTTATCTCCCTTGGTATTCAGTAGAATGAAACCAAATCAAGTCATGCACAGCTATAGGCCTATATACTCTCGTTGGTGTGAATTTTTCTTCATACGTTTTCCATTTCGCCATGCAGTGTTATAATAATAGTTCACTTAACACCTACAGACATACGTATACAAACACGCACAGCTACACACACATGAATTTAATTATCATTTATGTAGGCCGCTTTCAAGTGCCCTTTTTGCACTCCACAGGGTTGAGAATGGATATGCGAGATTGTGTATTGTATTCAGTTAACTACGATGAATATTTCAACGTAATTGTTTATAGTTATCAGTATATAAAACACAGCATTCAAGTACAAAGTTATTTTTACCAATACAGTCACAGTACGCCCACCTCTAACGTCCAAACGTCTAAAAGTAGTTCGGGGGTAGACATTACTCTGATAGTCAGAACATATCTTAATTTAACTTAATGTAAACTAAACAATTAATTCCATTACAGTTTTTCTTTTAAAAGGGGTTATGTATATACGGAAGTGAATCCGTCATCTAAAGTAATGTTACGACCGGTATGTTCATTAGGCTTGTAATCGCTGACGTACAGGTCACAAGGGTAACTATGTATGTTGACTGAAAATAAAGGACGTCTCCGGAAAAGATTGCTGCAGACCAACTGGAAGAACAAATAGATATTAAATATGTATCGAATCATTCTACATTTTTTGGTCAGACTGTCTCTAAGGTGTAGACTAACCATCGTAGTTGAAAGTAACGCTGTGCGTATTTTGCGAGTAGTTATAAACTTAACGTAGGCCTACGTCATTGTCACGGGACTATTGCTGCTCTAATAAAAGTCAACTATTTGAACGATTATCTCAAGATAATGTGCGAGCCTATCCATATAACATAAATAGGCCTACTTGTGTGGTATTAATCCTATGGGAAATGTAATAAAATATTATTAACATATTATTAACATATTTTTTAGACTGTAAGATATCCTCTAGAAAAATTTTCAAATCTATTCTCACCCAGTAAAATGAGGATTATATTCCTAGACAGACAGCCACGAGTCACTAAAGACGTCAATGAAGTCATCCGCGTTTGAATGATCTTTTCTCATGACCCGTTCATATAGGTTATCTTCAGCGTAAATCAATTACCAGGTCCTCATGCAAAAAGCGGAAATCTATCGTATAAAACATTGCTACTCGTTTGTTATATAGTATGGACTGCAAACGGCACGACGCAGGCTGAGTTGTTTGTAAACAGTGGATATAATATACCTATAGCACCCAGAGAATGGGTGTAGTCTCACCTTAACAACATACGATCTATATAGCTCTACGATATTCTGTAAAGTTAATTAACGACGACGAGCTTATATCAGCGATATAATTATACTCTTGTTTTAATTAGGTTGAGATGTTGGATAATACGTAGATCCCGAAATGAAGCCATAGAATGACCATAGTGGGAGCAGGATCTGGCCAATCTGTTGTCTGACCTGCTACGTGTATTATATCTAACCACATTTATCACATCATACAGTTAAAATGTAACCCTGGCAGCCCACAAACTGGTAACGTTTGTGGGCTGTTGAAGCGGTAAGATAGATGGCATCAAAAGTTATACAGCAATTACGCCGTCATTCTTGGTAATGTGAAGTTCCTTATAATATGTAGCGGTATTTACGTATATACAAATGCATTTCTATGTATGCACGTTTGATTAAACTAATGTCTGCGTTTGTAAATATAGAGGATCTATAGCAATAAGATGCACGATTGGCTTTTAGCCAGTTTAGCGCTAGTTAGACGATAATTAGTATATGTGCTATATTGTAGCAAATTAGCGTCTAACTAGCAGGGATATTCATGAATTCAGCACTGCGTGTAACACCGACCCGTCATTTATTTAATCAATCAATCGGCCAATCAATCAATGTTGCAATAACATAATATTATAATAGGAAAATCAACATCACGAAATTTTTTTTAATTTTGCATTAACAATCCTTCCAAACAAGGAATTTGTTGTGAAAGTTATTTTTCTCTGTAGACAATATATCTGCAAAATAGCATTGCTAGATTTATGCTAGTTAGCAGCTAAATAGCGTTAAAAGGAAATATTCTCAAAGCAGACAATATATTTGCTAAATAGCATTACTACATTTGCGCTAGATAGCAGCTAAATAGCGTTCCTATCAAATAGTCTGCTTTGATTTTTATTTTCAGAGGAAACAATATATCTGCTAAATAGCATGCCTCCAATACGTCCAATGCTAAATTGCGTCCAAACAAATAGTCCGCTTTGACAGTTATTGTCACAATAAACAATATATCTGATAAAAAGCATTGCTACATTTGCTAAATAGTGTTCCTATCAAATAGTCTGCTTTGACATTTATTTTCAGAGTAGACAATATATCTGCTAAATAGCATTGCTAGATTTGCAACTACATTGGCTTCTAATGGCAATATTGACAAACTTTTTATTTCGGTGAGTTAAATCTTTTTGTTCCTTTCCAGTGTAACAACGTTTGTCAAAATTTCCAGATGATATATTTTTGGTAAGTGAAAAATGAAACATTTGCTTGGACGTTTTTCTGCTTATGTCAGTAGATAAATGCAAAACGTACTAAGCTTTATTATTTATTCTAGGTAAAACATCACCTGGCGTTGAAAATAACACCACATTTTGGGAAGTTTGCTATTTAGATGCAAGCTCGAGCTAAGCAAGCAATGCTTAATGCCAGATATATACTCTTCTGAGAATCGTCTTGACTTTGGGAAAGTTTCCTATTTAGATGTAAGCTAGCGCGAAACTAGCAATGCTAAACATCAGATATATTGTTTTCTGAGAAATTGAAAGTCGTCTGAACTTTGAAAAGTTTGCTATTTAGATGCAAACTAGCGCGAAACTAGCAATGCTAAATAGCAAATTTACTGTCTTCTGAGAAATTGAAAGTCGTCTGGACTTCGAAAAGTTTGCTATTTAGATGCAAGCTAGCGCGAAACTAGCAATGCTAAATATCAGATATATTGTCTTCTGAGAAAT
>JAVFBW010171213.1:0-11138 GCA_034783835.1 Mopalia ciliata
TTTACTCCTGATGATGGTTTGATAATAAACCGAAATATTGAGTCAATATGAATTTTTCGTCCTTCTTTGGAGTAGTCTCTTTACTCTGTTATATTTAGATAAGTTATAACATTATTTCCGGTCCTGGGTGTTGTGTTCTGGGCTGGTTCACAACCCTTGAACCAGTGTCAGGAAAGACCTTGACCTTTGCTCGCGGCTGGACAGAAGGTTGCCAGGTCTTCTCGACCTCAAAATTCCTCTTTGTTTGACAAACCCGTCTGACCGTACATTAGGAACCACTGATACTCGTGAGTAGAACAAACTGCCATCAACAATGAAAGAAATCGCATCACAATCAATGTTGAAAACAACCGGGAAACGCCTCCTCATTAATAAATACGTCGACTTATTCTGTTTTTGCCTAGTATATATGTTGACCTGTTTGGTATGTATATATGTTTGAAAAAAAGTACAATGACTTACTTTCAACATCAACAAATCATCTTTGAATAAAATAAGTTCTCTCGGGACTTTATTCCCACCAAACAACTGTTTACAAATAGTTGTATTTGATATAAATGTCTTCAATAAATGTATCAAATCAAATCAAACACAATAGACGCAATTAATACATTGGTTGGTTCACGGATTCAATGATTGGTGACTGGATTGATTGATTACTGATTGATAAATTGATTGATTGAGATACCGATTTGTATAATATTATTTAATCCTTAATGGACAATACTTCAATTTCTTGTTTTGATATTAATTATAGATTCTTAGCAAGTAAAGATAGCTTGCCGTGTAATTCCAAAAGAGATGTCATTTTTAACCTTTCCCCGTAATACGTAACATCTTTGTAGGCCATTTCGGACAATACGTCAAAACCAAGTTTTAAGAATACTCGACGAGAGTATTCACTGCTACATTCCACAACGATAATTTTGAAATTCTTTTCTTCAATAGCTTCTAAAGCCTTGTCGACAAGTTTCCTGCCGATTCCGTTATTTCTATAATTTTCCTCAACACACAAGCCTCTAAAACTAACGTATTGAGCGGTATTATACTTGGAGAAGATATCAACACTTTCGTAAAGCTGTGCGACTATTGTGAATACGTTAGCTAATCCTTTTGTTTTCGGGTCATTTTTAGATAATTCTATCTCTTTCAAATTGTCCTTGTTAACCGCTACGCTCAAACGAAATCCAACAATTTGATTTGTTGAGTTATCGACAGCAACAATTGATAGCCCATCATCGGTACAAGTTTTACAGGGACCATCCATCCATACGTCTGTATCGTTGGTTGTATCATCAGACAACAAATTGGACAGTGGCTCTTGGCCCCAAAAGTGAGCAGCCATTAGTTCCTTAACAGGAGGCACATCAGCATTCGTCATTGGGCGGTATGAGATGTCGTGCGTCATTCTATTTGAAATACCAACAACAAAAAAAGCTTGATTAAGATAACGTTATGATATAGACGTTTGTTTCTTAGGTATTACGTGCATGCCATAGTTCTAGGCTACATACTAAAAATTGTCGGCATCATGAGGTCAAATTTTGACTTTTTTCTCATTTTACCATTCTGAAACCTTCTTTTCATAATCTTGATTTCCCCACAAATAGGGCCTATTTTGTAGTGTTTATTTTTTAAGATTTATATTCCCAAATAGTGCCGCAAAGATTATTTGTATCGGCAGGCGGAATGGATTAACGTGATTATCTCACCTGAACTGATTAGCTACTGGTTTTTACCCCTGACTAGCGGCGGAGTCCTTAAAAAGACATTGTGAACGTGATGGATAAACAGGCTGAAGCTTTGCAAAGAGAAATACATATTGTAACAGAGGACTAAGAAACTTTGTCACTAAATTTCCAGAGTCACGAAGAAAGCATAACCTTTTTCAGTTTGGAACATTAGCAAGTCGATGTAAAACTGGGCTAAATGAAACAAAGGAAGATTTATTGAGAACGCAGATCCATGAAAGGAGTAGGCTAGGCCCTATATCTTGTTTTTCCAATTTTAGGGCCCGCCCGCATAAGATACATCACTTGCCGCGATGCCTGAAACAAGAAAGATTGAAACTCTCTAAACAGGTGTACAAAAGACGACAAAAATTATATCTACAGACATGAATCGAACTGCATGATATCCAAAAGAAGCTTGAGGTCCGGAAAACCAAGCAAGACCAATGGATGAAATATAAAGGATTTCTGTGTGTCCGTATGAAGTATCTAAACTAAACTAAACCACGTATGGTTATATGTGGGCTGTTACGAATTTGACAAAAAAAAACTGTCATTCATTTTTTTCTGTTTGTTTTAATTCTCTTGCTATATTGTGGTAAAGGTAAAAAAATATAAAATAAAAAAATGTGTCCAAATAGTTAATTTTCAAATTCTTATAACTATATCTAAAAAATGAAAAAAGATATTAAATCTGAAATGTGAAATCTACAAAAAATCAGTTCTTACAAATGAGAAATTTCTTACCTATGTTAAAGACGTATAACATAAACCATTATAAAAATCAGGTCATATTATGGTCATCTGTGAGTGTGAATTTACTGTCTTACAAAGAGGGAGAGGTGTTTGAAAGTTTAATAACTCCCTCTTAAAAATAAGGATTACATTAGCCTTGTTAGAAATGTAATAGTACTAACGACAAAGCCGTATTCATTTAAAGAAATCCCGGTTAATCCCTCGCCTGTTCTTGTACGCGCTATTGATTAAAATTAGGGGAGCAAACATCACAATTGAGCATTGGTCTTTCTACTAGGTTAAAAATGAAAAGAAAAATAATAGAATTTGAACTTAATAATAAAATTAATAAAAACACGCAAAAGAATGTTTTGATAGGGGTAAAAAAACTTATACAAGGCAGACGAAGCTGAGAATATAGATCTAAGAACTTTCGAACTTGGGTCAATTTTCCTGTTTGAAGATGACAGTCTTTAAGTCTTGAAGGCGAAAATAACTCGTACGGAATTACAGGCAGAGTTGAAGAAACAAAAACTAAATAAACACCAGTGAGTGATGGCTCTAGCAGGACATTTTTAAAATATTGGTTGGGTCAGCTAGGGCATTTTTAAACAGGGAGTATCAATTTTGGTTTTTAGAAAGAGACAAATGTCGTTAACTCAAAGGCACGGCATCGTAACTTGTGTCACAAAGGGAGATAAACCTTGATAGTTTATTAAAAATTGGAGGCCAGTCACACTCTGAAATGTCCAATACAAATTAGCGTCTTCCTGCGTAGCACAATTTATGAATAAATTTATTAGTAAAAACCAAAATGGTTTTGTTAAAAGCAGTTTTTCGAAGAAAATAGGAACATTGAAGGAGCAGCTATATGCTGATAGATTTTGAATAGGATTTTGATGCTTTATCATGGGTCTTTCTAAAGAAGAATTGAAATTCAACTTTGGTCCCAATATCTGTACATGGATCGAAAACTTATTGGGGGAGGGGGTCCATACATAGTCTTAATGACAAAAAAAGCAGACAAGGACTTGTATAACAGTGAAAGTGTCAGAAAAATGTATTACATTGGGAGGAATAAAGGACACTGACGAAAGGATGGAATGTTTAATTTCCATTAGCGAAGAATTATATACTTTTACCTAAAAATTGTAAAAGAAATTGTCAAGTTTAAATCCACGGAGGCCAGAAAACTCCCGCTTACTCCAAATGAAAACTAAGTCTTTTGTTCTAAAATGTCAATTCAACCTTGTGTGATTACCTTCATGGTGTAATATTGTTTGCAGAACCCTAGGTATTATTATTCCAATACAATCTTCGGTCCACTAAGCACAATCCGTATCATTAACACAGCTGATTATATTCAAGTTGATGAAAAAGCCACAAACAAGAATTGTGAATTATGATATCATGACTTAGAATGTCACATTCATGAAATTAACAGAATTAAAACATAAATATCATGAGTGTAAACACATATAACCTGAAATTGAGTTTTCATTTACTGAAAGACTGAGTTTAACAACGTATTCTCTTACCTGGAGAACGGCATGTCAACTGCCAGATGTCTTACCTACTTATACAGGTATCCGGCTTTATCGATCGTCAAAGAACTGTAACGCGAACAATGTTCTCGTATCGGCTACATATACCGTTTGATGACACTTTTATGGTGTATGTATAATCACACCTGAGCTCTTATTTATTTTTAAATTTTATTTATTATTTATTAAGAATGTAGTACTGAATATATTCAGTGAAATTACGAATAAAGGTTATCAGGTTAACGAAGCGAGTGACGGGTGATAAAACGTGCTGTGTCCTAATGCATGGCGAGTGGTCTCCCTTCATATGGTACAATGAGATTCAATGTAATGTATCGTGAGAATTGATGAGAAATCATCCTGAGCTCATTTACTGGTACAATGAGATTCAATGTAATGTATCGTGAGAATTGATGAGAAATCATCCTGAGTTCATTTACTGGTACAATGAGATTCAATGTAATGTATCGTGAGAATTGATGAGAAATCATCCTGAGTTAATTTACTGGTACAATGAGATTCAATGTAATTTATCGTGAGAAATGATGAGAAATCATCCTGAGCTCATTTACTGGTTCAATAACTTTTTCACTACCTTTCTTAGGTGTTATGAAATCGTTCACAAAGATTTTAACAGTTTATTATTTGATATTGGCAATGGGAGGTCTACATTTGGTTAGTCTAAACGTTTATAGTCAATTTATTTATAGAGTAGACACGTGGAAATCTTTTATTTTTTTAATCGTCTGCCAAATTGGTTGCACGTCTGTAGTTCAGTAATCACAAATTGTAAAACAAAACAAGATGGCTTCGAGTCGTGGAAAGAAAATATAATTTAAAAGAATAAGGAAATAAAATAATGCTCATGGCGATAGATTGTTAACGGAACTAGTGAACAATGCACGACCACAGCAGATAACGTTTGTCTTACTTATGCCGCAAAATAGTATGTGTCTTCAATGCAATAGAAACTTATCTCACGCGCTTAAGGAGTAAAACCCGGAGCCTCATCTCTTCGTGACTTTTGGGGTTATTTCTAAACGATGATTATATTACCAGCATATATTTTTTTTTAGAAAAAGAAGGACTTCAAGATTCTGTTACAATGTAACATATAATGTTACGTTATGATTCATGTTATTTTATAAAGTGGCGAAAATAAACAAAAATGTCAAATATTTTCGAAAAATGTACCTTTATTTAAAACAATAAAGCGTGAAACTGAAAACAAAACAGGTTATCTGGTTATCTAGTTTTTACAGCTCTGTTTATCACTGAAGAACCTGGACTATTGCCCCATCGAAAACTGTCCTAAATATCTTCAACAGAATTAGGATGTAGATACATGCTCTTAGTATGTTGGCATTACTATTAAATCAAGACAGTGTCAGTGGATGATATATACCAGCTAATGATAAGGTCAAGGCCTCGTTTCAGAAAGCGATTTTAGCGTACGTTCAACGTAACTGGCATGGCAACACTATGTCTTCAGGGCTGGTCGTCATGGTAATAACGTCTAACGTTAGCTAAGATCGCTTGGTAAAACGGGCACCTGGGTCCGTATTCAAAAACCTCCTTAAGTATTTCTTAAAGTTAAGAAAAACTTAGCGAATTTCCAAATATCATTTTAAATACCCACACCAATTTGCTTAATTTTGTATGATCCTAAATGAAAGATTATAAATATAATTTATAAAATGTCGACTTGATTAATTCACATTTAACTTTTTTCACGATCAAATGGCCAGCTGACATTTGGCTTAATAATTCTTAACTTTAAGAAATACCGGTAATAAAGTAGCTTTATGGAAACGGGCCTAGGAATTTTGTTGTTTGTTTTTCAATCTCTTCACTGCATTTCGTACGCCTTGTTCTGTTATGTGTAAGTCGTCGTTGTCAGTATAGTCTGTCACATATAGTTAAGGTCAAGGTCGTATTCAGTGTTCCATGTGTTTATGTTTTCAAAATGATCGTACATGCAATTAATGTCAAAAGTGGTTCTGTCAGTTTGTTATTTTCCTGTGCTATTAATCACTTTCCAAAATTATCATGGGTTACGGGACTGTTGTCGAATTTCCTTTATTTATTTTCGTATTATATTGATTGATGTGTTTGTTGATAGTGTTCTTGTAATGTCTATTTGCGTGTCTACTGTATGTCACATCACACCTATATGGCAGGTGTGTCTTTCTTGTTGCGTAGTATTTTCCTCTTGCCGCTTTACATTCCTTTTCCAACCATGGTTTATTTGCACCTTGAAGAGTAGCAAAAACTGCATTCAATGCATACAAAATTTTCATTTCGTTCAGGCGTAGGAATATCAAATGGTTTAGAAATTCTGGCATTGCCGGTGATCCCAGCTTATCAGAAAATGTTGCTGCTATTCACGATTAATATCTTGAAGAGTAGAAAATATAACTAGTTATGACTGGAAACTCGGATATGTGTAATTCGGCTTTTTGTCGGAGCACAACGTTGTTGATGTTCAACAGCTTAAAAAGGAGCTTGGCTAAGTGAAGAAAAAATGCGGCTTTGCTGTGTTAAAGGCATCACCCAATTTTCTCTAGCTGATAGAAAATAGTTCACCTGGTCAATTTCACTATGTCCGCGATTGGTTCAGTGCAATATACATTGGGTCCCTCCCTTCAATATGTAAAGCTGAAGTGTACTGACGTCAATCCAAAAAGTACTGCAAGATTTACAGGATATTTCAGAATAGTGTTTCTTATCAGCCTCCATGCAAATATAGTATAACCTCTAATTTAGTAACACAATGAATTGTACCCTAAAATCAACATCTAAATAGTCACAAGAAAGATACAGATAGATTATACGCGGTATAGTTGCATACGTAAATGTCCCACCCGCTCGGATGTATGGAAAACAAAGAACTCGAAAACACACATCCGAACTCACACAAAAACACCCTAAACTAAGGTAGCAGTTTTCGTATATTAGGGTTTACGCTTTCATATATTCGAAAAGATAGCGCTAACTGAGGTATCTGGTCTCTGTCGTCTTACATATGTTTTCGTATATACGAAACAGAGACTCGTCCACGTGCTATTATTGTAAGCAAAATGAAAATTGGAGTTAATAAAAAAGAGATAAAGATACAGGAAATTGCGCGGTCGTCGC
Source organism: Mopalia ciliata (assembly GCA_034783835.1). Classification (NCBI taxonomy): domain Eukaryota; kingdom Metazoa; phylum Mollusca; class Polyplacophora; order Chitonida; family Mopaliidae; genus Mopalia; species Mopalia ciliata. The sequence goes on from JAVFBW010171213.1 coordinate 7,148, forward strand.
CATACAAAAAACAGCAGTTAAGTACACCGTGACTATGTTATGATGTTATTCAGCTGTATATCAATCCAAGATAATAAGAAATGTATTTATTCTTAAATCACAAACAAATTTCCATTTTATGTTGACACACATTACACATTTTCAAGTTTCTAAGCAGCTGAATTTTTTCGTAACTGAGGCTAAAAGGAAAGCTTTGCCAAGGAGGAAGTAATGGCGCGAGTTTATCCCAAAGTTTCAGCCTGTGTCGGAAAGCTAGACGGTACTTGATGGTTACTAGATGAGGCCTAGGGTAGACTCTCTCGATTATGATCGCCAGTGACTACAAAGGGAGACAATTATTTTAACCCTTATCGAACAGACAGAGAGAGAGAGACATCCATGTCATTCACTTACATGATAACTTATTTAAATATCCATATCGTTTTATTGGAATTCAATAAGACGAATGGCTCTGTCTGCCATATGGGTCACACATTTATCTCCTATTATAGGCACTGACGACAGAATCTATCGTGGACATCTGAATTACTCACTTAGTGGCTAGATACATTTGGTATTAGCAAAACTTGACCAAATGTAAATGTTAACAAAGCAAAGCAAGCTATACAAGACAGAAAGGTGGAGGCTATATAAGAAGGCCAGATGTACCAATATATTTTATCAAAGTTATATATTGTTTTGATAAACGCTGAAGTATCTCCATTATCCACGGTCTGTTCATCACGGTTCTATATATAAATGGTACACAAAACAAACTTAGTTCGGTTATCTGTCGCACAGAATAAATGAAACCAGTACGTGCCAACATACTGCAACATAATGCAAGAATCGAACCTGTCCCACTATGACACGATAAAAATAAGTTTGGATACGCATTAGAACAAAAGCGATCCATATAGCTTGAGGAGGGTAAATACTGGGATGCTTATCTATCCAATGTTTATCTATCTACGTTTCAATTCCATATCCGCTTACCGTCTGTTAATCTCACGAGTTAGTTTCGATTCTTTTCTTTCCCTTTTTCTCCATCGTCGCGGATGACTACACTGTTTTATAGCTCGCAAATATGTTGTCGTTACTCGCATGAATAATGAGATCCTCTGAGAGTTGCGCTGATTCAGATAATGTATGTGTTTGGATCAATAGGTGGTTATAATGGATGGATTGTCCGATTTTCACACAGCCGTCAAATATGATGTTTGTGAACCAGCGTGCCGCTATGGCAACTAGGCCCATAATTCACTGGTTGTGGACTAGACATGAACATGTACGGATCCTTAGTGGTCCTTGTTCTCATTTTCGAAGAAAAATATCTGACCACTGATATTATTGAGCCTACGTACTAATATATTAACGTGATTTTCTTATAAGAATACTTAAAAAAAAGAAAAAGAAATAACACTATTGACATCTCTGTTGGTAACATTGCAATAAACAACAACCACATATTTTAACTTACTGTATGTGTATTTTGTTTGTGTATGTGAATGTTCATTGAACCAATGCAAAGTGCGCATGTGTAATTTGTTTTGTGTATGTGCATGTTCAGTGAACCAATGCGAGGTGCACATACGTATTTTGTTTTGTGTATGTGAATGCTCATTAAACCAATGTGATGTCCGCACGTGTATTTTATTGTGTTTTGTGTATGTAACTGTTCCTTGAATTTCTCTAAGGTGGGCATGTGTATTTTGTTTTGTGTATGTGCATGTTCATTAAACCAATGCAAGGTGTACATATGCATTTTGTTTTGTGTATGTGAATATTCATTGAATCAATGCGATGTGCGCATGTGTATTTTATTTTGTTCTGTGTATGTCAATGTCCATTGAACTTATGTGAGGTGCACATGTGTATTTTATTTTGTTTTGTGTGTGTCAATGTCCATTAAACCAATGGGAGGTGCGCGAGTGTGTTTGGTTTTGTGTATGTGAATGTTATTTGGGTCAATGCTAGGTGCGCTTATGTATTGTGTTTTGTGTATGTGAATGTTTGTTGAACCAATGGGACGTGCGCTTGCTTATTTTGTGCTGTGTATGTGAATGTTCGCTGGACCAATGCAAAGTGCGCATGTGTATTTTGTTTTGTGTATGGGAATGTTCATGGAACCAATGTGAGGTGCACATGTGTATTATGTTTTGTGTATGTGAATGTTCATTGAACCAATGCGAGGTGCACATGTGTATTATGTTTTGTGTATGTGAATGTTCATTGAACCAATGCGAGGTGCACATGTGTATTATGTGTTGTGGCTGTGAATGTTAATTGAACCAATGTGAGGTGCGCCTGCTTAGTTTGTTTTGTGTATGTGAATTATCGTCGGACCAATGCGTTCTGTGCATTTGTATTTTGTTTTGTGTATGTTAATGTTCATTGAATCAATGCAAGGTACACATATGTATTTTGTTTTGTGATGTTCATTGAATCAATGAGATGTGCACATGTGTATTTTATTTTGTTTTGTGTATGTCAATGTCCATTGAACCAATGTGAGGTGCACATGTGCATTTTGTTTTGTTTATGTGAATGTTCATTGAACCAATGCAAGATGCGTATGTGTATTTTGTTTTGTGTATGTTCATTGATCCATGCGAGGTGGGTATGTGTATTTTGTTTTCGAATCAATGCAAGGGGCGCGATTCTACAGAGGTGATTTTGCATTAGTTCCGTATCAATCTGATATTTGTATAACTTAAAGAATATTTGTTTATTCTATTCATTTGTATCAATTGACAAATGTCATTATTGAATTATTGATGCGAAATTTACATGACAAACTATCTGAACATAGACAACGCCCAGACGAATCTTAAACATTTAAGTTAGCGACATTCGAGATTTCCGTTTACACAAAGTAAATAGTCATAAGTTGTACGTCAAAAGCTTGGCCAGTGGCTCAAAACGGAGAAAAATCGTTTGATCATAGAACTGGCAGCATTGACTAACAATAGCCTTGTATGATTTTCAGCTAAATTGTGTTGTTGGTCAATGACTGATGTGGCACTGCCATTTCCTGACAGGAAAAACAACTGTTTTTTGACCTAACTTTATTATTTTTATTGCATATTTCCAAAGACAAACATCTGCATGCACTTGCATTCGAGTAAGAATAACCGTTTATTAGTTCAGTTTACAGGCGGGACTGATGTCATTGTAAGGTGCGCGTGTGTATTTTGTTTTGTGTACGTGAATGTTCATTGAACCTATGGGAGGTGCACATACGTGTTATGTTTGGTGTACGTCAATGTCCATTGAACCAATGCGAGGTGCGCATGTGTATTTTGTTTTGTGTATGCGAATGTTCTTTGGGTCAATGCGAGGTGCGCATATGTATTGTGTGTTGTGTATGTGAATGTTTGTTGAACCACTGAGAGGTGAGCCTGCTTATTTTGTGTTGTGTCTGTGAATTTTGTTTTGTGTACGGAAGCTCATTCTTTCCTGACGTTTAAAGAGTGTTTGAGTTTTTCGTCACGTTTAAGTTATCTCCCTTTGCAATGATAGGATTGAAAACCGCCAGATAAGAAATATTGCAGGTAGATAAAATACTAGGCACGTTTCCTATGTACCTAAAACAAAAATCATGAAAAAATCAGATATATATTTTATGAGGCCGGCGATAGCGGCGAATCAATTTCCAGCTTTGACCTGGTGTTGTGACCTGTTTACATTGTCAGCTTACCCAATTACTCCGGCCATAATATTATCAATACAATACACACAAAATCACAAATTTAATTTTTGCTTTAAGATTAATGGAAATAAGATAATTTTATTACTTTGCAGTACCAATTCATTGTTAAAATATGTACCGCCACAAAGCTTTGACGTTGACAAAAAGCAACAACAGCATACATTGAATATGTAGGTTAACTGTGGAAATGAATTATTTCACAGATGCCACTTGACATTCACATTGGAGCAGGAGAACGACCAAACACTCCCATTCTTGGATGTCTTAGTTAAAAGAACAAATAATGCAATCAAAACCAGT
>JAVFBW010171224.1:0-11137 GCA_034783835.1 Mopalia ciliata
AGAGTTCCTCACAAGTAAAGACACATGTCTGAAATGTGACGTCACCATTTCTTGCTGGTCTACAATGCCGTGGACATAACTATATGGCAGTTACATACTTCTAGTTAATAGACTTCTGATTCAACACATAGATGCACAATAATTGTACTGTTGGATCCAGCTGTGGTCATGAAGAAATGTCCATTCTTAATTCTTGAGCTACAGTTGGCTAGCCGCCTTCAATAATAAATCTAAGTTCCTACATTTGACTGATTTCTTTTTTGATTAGGGTTTTATGCCACACTCGGTTAGCTATATGTTTACCAATGTATGCTATCTCCAATAACATGCATATTGGCGGCTTTGCTGCCTCATTTTTCTACCAGTCCTAGAACTTGGATATGCTTGAACATAATTGCAAAAGTAATTTTCACAGTATCTTCTGTCGGTCATCGTTAATAATTGTCATACATAATTTGTACCATAAGACATGCAAAATACTTGCTAACAGGATGTGTCTCCTGTAAACATCATTGCTGTCACAAGTTTCTAGCTAATGTAGAGTGTTAAATCTCAGGATATTTTTGAATTGAATGTAAAACCACAACAAAATTTGGCAGTATAAAGCATCTGTGGTCACACAAGAACGTCTCCAGAATTAACTCTTACGGATATGGAATCGGCACACCGATGAAATAACTGAAGGAAGATTATCTTTCATATTCACATCATAGTTTTATTTCTCAAGAACTGAAGATCCAAGAACTTTTCATTTCTGAACATATATATAAAGAAAAAAGGTGGCAGTATAGTCTATCCGTTATCACAAAGAACTGTTTTATCAAACATTCCTAACTTACACAGATCTACACAATCACTAAAATATTGTAGGTAGAATCACTCAGATTGTAGAACTTTACATCGAAGAATGCTAACTTCTATCCAGGAACTTTAAATCCAAGAATTGTACATCAAATAACTTTCTCTCCACAGATTCCTGGTCTTAGAACTTTACATTCAAGAATTCTAACTTTTATCCAGGAACTTTAAATCCCAAAGATTTAGATCCCAGAATTGTACATCCAAGAAATTTGCCTCCAACTACTGGTCTTACAACTTTACATCCAAGAATTCTAACTTCTATGATCCGAGAACTTAAAATTTTCCTTGTCTGCAAACTTCTTTCCAGGAACTTAAAATCCCAGAGACTTAGATCCCAGAGTTGTACATCCAAGAACTTTCACTCCAAGTTTTCCTTGTCTGCAAACTTCTTTCCGGGAACTTAAAATCCCACAAACTTAGATCTCAGAGTTGTACATCCAAGAACTTTCCCTCCAAGGGTTCCTTGTCTGCAAACTTCTTTCGAGGAACTTAAAATCCCACAGATTTAAATCCCAGAGTTGTACATCCAAAAACCTTCCCGTGAAAGGATTTCTGGTGTTAAACTTTAGATCCAATAATGTTTCATAATAGAACTTACATCCTTGATGTTAAGCTCCAAGGATTTTCAAACATAATACAAGCAAAATCTGGCAGTATTTTTTCTGTTTGATATCACAAAGAAGTGTTCGGGCAAAACACAAGCACAATAAAAGTCCATGGAAGTTTTTATATTAATACCTGATATTACATATATTTTGATTTCTTTGTTTTTATTTAAAAACCATTTTCACAATTATCTTTTTTGCCTAATATATCCAGCTTACAGGAACCCACTGAGGAGATTTGCTGACCTCGTCAAATGATTTTTCTAAAGTGTCGATTGTCTCATCAATATCATTGTTCACAATTCTTAAATCGAAAAAATGATTGTAAGCCTTTTCTAGTTGTTCGCTTTCTTCTGCTAGCCGCTCCAAGCTGCCATCCTGGAACGAATAAAGAGTGAAATTTTATAATGGATATCAAATTGTGTTTGAGTATGTACTTGGATTGCAAGATGATCGTTTATACAGACAACTGGCTTCTTTTGTTAAATATTTTCTAGTTCTGCAAAAATACATCTTGAACTGTCAATGTCCAAATTGCTGGTTTATTAAGCGGTGAGTATAGTCTGGTTTCTGGTATATTGAGGTATCGGAATAGTCCGGTTTCTGGTATATTCAGGGGTAAGAATAGTCAGGCTTCTGGTATATTCAGGGGTCACCCGGGTCAGCATAGTCAGATTTCTGGTTTATTCAGGGGTAAGACTAGTCTGGTTTCTGGTATATTCAGGGGTCAGCATAGTCAGATTTCTGGTATATTCAGGGGTAAGAATAGTCCGGTTTCTGGTATATTCAGGGGTAAGAATAGTCAGGTTTCTGGTATATTCAGGGGTCCCTATAGTCAGGTTTCTGGTATATTCAAGGGTAAGAATAGTTCGGTTTCTGGTATATTCAGGGGTCCCTATAGTCAGGTTTCTGGTATATTCAGGGGTCCCTATAGTCAGGTTTCTGGTATATTTAGGGGGAAGAATAATCAGGTTTCTGGTATATTCAGGGGTAAGAATAGTAGGGTTTCTGGTATATTCAGGGGTCAGTATAGTCAGATTTCTGGTATTCAGGGGTAAGAATAGACGCTTTCTGGTATATTCAGGGGTCAGCATAGTCATATTTCTGGGGTCAACATATTTGCTGGTAAGTTTATCTAGTGGTCAGTATAGTCCAGTTTTTCATATATTCAGGACTTAGAATAGTCCGGTTTCTTGTATATTCAGGGGTCACAATAGTCTGGCATCTGGTATATTTAGCGGTCAATATAGCTTGGTTTGTCCTTTATATTCAGTGGTCAGAATAGTAAGGTTTCTGGTATTTTCAGGGGTCGGCATAGTCAGGTTTCTGGTATTAGGGATTGACAGATAAAACCTATATGGTGCCTACTCAACATCAGTTAGTTCAGCTTAAAACCTCGGTCACGACATTCCCTTCACTCAGTGAGCACCAAGACATGCCTTAAATCTGCCTAAAAATAATTAAGAATTCGGACAATGAAAAGAGGTTAATCAGGAAACTTATTTTATACAGTATGAGAACACGTTTTTTTACTTAACGTTTTATATTGCAATAAAATTGAATAAAGCACCATTTATACTGACAATTTTACAACCAAAATACAGAACAAACTACACTAAACAAACACTCACCAGTGACACAAAAAACCCCACAACATTTTAAGCAACATGTGCCTTTGAAATAGTTTGAAAAAAAAGAATTTATTCGAAAAAGCTGAAACAGTTTTAAAATATGTATCCAATATACATGTATAAGTTTTGTTGTAGCCAAATCCACTTTCAAAATCAATTTTATTTTTGGTGTTTTTTAGAAGAATATAAAGTTAAATTAGCTTTAAATAAAAAATTTAAAAAACATTATTTCAAAACCATGCATTGCTCGGCATAAATTTGTCATTTTTAGAAAAAAAAAAAGTTTCATGAGCCTTATTTTATTACCAGAAACTTTACAATTTTTATTGGTCTTTAATTAGCACTGGAGGAAAACTTTCCACCATTATTGCAAAGCTTCACATCTTGGCTGTGCTAGTGTCAATTATTGTTGGAATACACCACAGTACTGTCATATAACCTGTCATATAAGCACAGCGTAAAACACTAATCAATCAAAATTTCTATTTAAATCTTAATATCATCGCGACATTTTAGATGGAAATAATTAAAAATATGCAACAAACTATTTCAATTTCCAAAGCAGCTATACATGAAAAAAAAGCTCCATTACAAAACTAGAAATAAAGGCTACACCACCAAACAGTTTCACTGTACACAACACTTACATCAATGGGCAGATTTTTCAATTCACGAAGATCATCAGGTCGAGGTGCGGCAAGGAAGACAACAAGAGGTGCATACTCTGCAGTGCGTAAAACTTTGAGAGCCTGCAAATAGTCGCAGGGGCAAGGTGCATGAATAAGACAGAAAGAGTGAATACAAAGTGCAGACAGACAAAACAATAAAAAGGAAAATACAACTGAATAAAATAATCAATAGAAATGGGACAAAATCAAGAGGGGCAAAACTTACTTGGAGCTGGGATGAGTATGTAGAGGGATTAGAAACACCGCTATTCTTCAAATCAATGGCTAGCTTGTTCTAATCGACCCATTGGACAAGTAGGTCAAACATATGAAGCCTGCTAATTAGGGAGTGCCAGTTATGACCAGCTTGGCGTACTGAGCAGACTAAACATGTTTGACCAACACCCCAATGGGTCAATTGGAAGAAGCTATCCAAGTAACACATTTATGGTTCGATGACCCGAAGGGTAGCAGCATTTCTAATCCCTGTAAATATTCATCCCAGCTTGGAGATTAAAAGAGAGAAGAAAAACCATATAACATATATAAAGAAAATTAAAGGCCTTTGTCAATAAAATTTAAATGAGTTTTTTCCCTTTTTAACAAGAAAAATAAAATGTCGGCAAGCTTTTTTAAACGCTCACACATCTTAACAAAATCATATACTCATAACCTGGCCCAGAAAAATATTAAATGAATTGAAACATGCAAATGAATAAAATGATAAAAATACAAAAGCACTTCACAACAATCATAACAAAAGACAGTGAAAAAAGTGGTTGCCATGTAAACAGTACAGAATGGCAGCCATCTTGGTATCCACAGTTACCTCTTCATATTGAGGCTCAGTTGGTGCGGCTATAAATACCACAAAGGGACAATACTCTTGAGATCTTAATACTTTAATGGCCTAAAAGGGGAAAACAGGACGTTGAATTTAGTAAAAAAAATTGATCAAGGTGAATGACAAATGAAATAATGATAAAATTACGAGTAAGACATTAACACGAAAATGAATGTAAATCCGTTTGGTGTTGTTTGATTAGTGTTTAACAATGTACTTAAGGTTACCTCCCTCATATACATGTACCTCAATTGGTGAAGGCAGCCCATCCTCAATGGGACTGGCAACAAACAAAGACAAGACAGGACAACCACAGGACGCAATATGAAGACACACCAAACAGATCAGCTTCCTGTTCACCTTAAGCTCTAAGAGCATCTGCCAGGACAATCTACAGCTCCCTCCAACCACCCGTCGTATGTATAGCATCAGGGCACATATAATTCCCACAAACCTTCTTTTTTGTTACTGTTTATTTGCTTTTTTGTTTGTTATTGGTGTTTAATTTAATATCAAACTTTGGGTTATTTTGCTCAAATGTCGCTTCTCTCTGATTAAAAGCAAGTCTTAGGAGCAACTGTGGCCCAGGACACCATTACCCTATCTATAACAAAGTGTTGATTTTGTTACAATAAAGACACCAACTTTGCATGGGCTAAGGCAGAGGGGTGCCCACCTGTCTGTTGGACACCCTGTTTTAAGAAACTCTAACATGCCGAGGGAAACTGAAAAAATTGGATACCGTAACTAGTTTCTTTAAAAGTGAAGCAAAATGACCGTTTTGGACACCATACTTTTGATTTCTGGCTAAGCCTCTGCAACTGTGGGAGGGATAAACCTGTGCTATAATGTTCTTGCCAGGAAATCATATGGTAAATCCCTGCTCTTTCAGGAGCAGTTAACAAAAAATCAGTGGCTTTACAATGTGTAATGTGTGTCAAAATAAAATGGAACAAATTGTTTATGAAAGGATTATTAAATTTGTCAGCAACATTAAAAAGGAATTGAATTGATCTGCAGCTGTAAATCATTATTACATAATCCCAATGTATTTATAAAGTTGTAATTTACCAGATGACAACCGTACAATTTACTGAAATTTACCGCATATCACTACAAAACCGGGTCCTGGTTTATGACCAAACAGACTTTACCCTATATGATGACGGTAAAATGGCAGTACTCAAGGGTATTTCACTTATATGAAGATGTGCCAGCCCAATGGGTGAAGGAAACTACCCTCGACACCACTGGCAACAAACAAAGACAGGATGACAGCAACAGGATTCAATACTGACACCACAGACAGATCGACTTCCTGTTCCCCTTTAGCTCTGAGAGCACCAGGGCAACATAAAGCTCCCTCCAACTGCCCGCTGGAAAGTTTAAAAGACATGTAAAATGTTATGAAACAAAAGCATGGACAGAAAATACAACATACCTGAGGTTCAACATCTAAAATAGCGACTAGATTTCGTTCGTGAATCCGACGAATCGTGATGAGTTTTGTACCATACATGGCCTCTTCATGAGTACCATATTCTAAATATTCATTGTTCTCTATGTCCAGCATCATCTTCTCTTGAGAAACAAAAAAATAGTTTTTTCCATTTTCTTCTTCTCGTCTCGGTGTTCTTGTGGTATCTGGGGGAAAACAAAAACAAATAGATTCCACATTTGTCTGCTTTTTCGGCAACATGGTATAATCTACCCTTATTTTCATCAATTAATTGCTTGGCAGACCTGCCTACTGTAGTAGAAACAAATGTGTAAAATTGAGTTTTTATAGGATTTATTAACCGTTTGTGTATTTAAGTGTTACAGCATAGTGCAGAATATTAATTTTTATGTGTATTTTGATGGCCTAGTGTATTTGGCATAAATTATTTGTAAAAAACTCTGTCACCATTCGTGGGATCGATTACAACTGTTGACCATCAGGTATATGAGTGAGTCACATGTTGTGGCTCTGGCAATCGCAGGGGTGGTTTTTAAAGAGCTTTCCCACCGTAAATAGGCTAGATGCAGCGGTAAGTGGACAGTCCGTCATCATATAATTGAAATACCCTCGAGTACGAAGTTAAATCAAATAAACTAAAACTCTGTCCTGTTCAATGTTTGCAAATAACCCAGACTAAATGAAATATGTGTAACAAGACCTGGGCAGGACTAAACAATCATATCATATAAGTGAAATAGCCTAAAGTACGACATTAGACCCTAATAAAACAAGCAAAGGGATAATTATAAATGACAAGTGAAAAGTATAAATAAATAAGATATAACTTACGAGGAATGGGATATGCAAATTTCTCTGGATGGCTAGTGATAAGTGTATTTTTGATATGTCTTCTTCCTACACCATGGGCACCTTTTAACACAAACAAAATTTATCAAAATCATTTTTATATTTTTTAGTAAATTGTTTTGCAGACAGAAAAGGCTAGTTTTCAGGACAAATCCACAAGAATAATTGTTGGAAGCCCTGAAAAGGTAATCTTTTTCGTAATCAAACCACCATCAAGCAGACTTCCCAAGGGAGACAATTCTAATCAACTAAAGGGAGATAAATGTCTATAAATTGACTGATCCAAGGGAGACAATTGTAATCAATTAAAGGAAGAAAATGGGCAGAGCAAATTGGCTCACTCAAGGGAGATAATTGTAATCAACCAAAGGGAGATAATTGCAAGAATCTTACCTAAAAGCACCAAGGTTTTTCTGTGAAAAGTTTCCAATCTTACAACTTCCTCATATGTCACTAAATCTAACTGATCAAATATCATGTTATAATTCTTTAGATATTTATCACGTGGGGGGCGTTTTTTTTTTCCAAACCATGAACAGTTTGCTGAAAAGAAAAGAAATTGCATTGAAGTCAGTCTCAATTGCTAACATTCATGAACTAGTATTTCCTACAGTTCATGCATTAAATATTACTGACATAAAATACTCACAGCTAGTTATCAACTCTTTGAGATGTGTTCTTTATGAAAACCCACACCCCAAAGGCATTTATGTTTAAGTGACAGGCAATGCACACCAAGGATATTTCACATAATGAACTGTGAACTTCTTACTCAGGGGGCCCGTGAGGGAGCGGGTGGGCCATGGCCCTGCAGAATACTCCCTCAGCCTCCTCAGTCGAACGTAAGAGGCGAGAAAAGAGGCTGCTTTCTGTTGCCCTGGTGTTTGTAGAGCTAAAGGGTAACAGGAAGCAGATTTATTTGTGATGTTCTGTATTTGTGTCTGTCGTCATATAAGTGAAATACCCTTGAGTATGACGTTAAACACCATTCAAACAAACAAACAAACAAATCTATCACATTGTGGAGTACTCTTAATTTGAATATTGATATTTTATGGTTGTTGGTCTATGAGTAAGACTGGTACATGCGATGAAGCACCTGGTCTACTCACATAAACATTAGTTTTATGAGCCTTCGGCCCACATGTAAGAAAAAGACCTCTCCATTAGGGCTAGAAAGTAGTAAAAGTAAATGTTTACATCTAGTTACTCAGTACTGTAGTTCATGTTTGCATTGATATATGATTGTTTGATAATTAAAAAACATATTTTGCTGATAATTTTGCTAAATTACACGGGTTACCAAAATAAGGTTTTATGTAGTATAAGCCATTATAACTTTCCTAACTATTAATGCATTCTCTTTTGACTCTCAATTTGATTTAAAAATACGCTAATTCTTAACCCACGAAGGCCAAATTGACTGAAATCAACACAGGTAGGAGTCACTTTATCTTTGAATAAAGAGTTAAAGAGTGCTAGTTACCTCTCAGTTTTCCTCCATAATTAGGGAAGAAACAATATGAAGTTGAACCCTTTGAGTAAGACGTTAAAAACCAAACCAAACAATCATACAGAGTAGGCAGGCCATGTACATGTAAAGCCTGAAGACCACAGGGGGAACAATGAACCTTAATCACCTCAAATTTCAGTCATGACAAATCCTATTTTTTTTTCCATGTTGTGACAATATTACAGCAAGTAAATAGAACAAATTAATATTTTCTGAGAAATGTTGGTGCTTTGTTATTGAAAAGAGTCACCTTCTAGTTATCAGACACAATTTCCAAGTCTTAATTGCTCCCAAAACAGTCATTTTATAGCCGATTAGGGTATATTAAATCAAACTTGGTTGTTTTCAGTACCACCAGTTCTACAGCCAGTTCAGGAGATATGGAATTTGGTAAAGCGGATGAGCAGAGGCTGAGGGAATACATACAACAGCTGAAGAATGACCGGGCCTCTGTGAAGATGACTGTACTGGAGCTGGAGAGTGTTCATGTTGATCCGTTAGAACACCAGCCATGTGCTACCCCAGACTCACAAAGACTGGACCTGGAAAATGCCGTGCTCATGCAAGAGCTAATGGCAATGAAGGTAATGGCTTGTCATGTACCTGGGGCCAGTTGCTCTAAATCCCTTACACCTGATTAAATCACAAACAGTTGATTAGAGATAGACCTTCACAAGTGTGACGTCATCTAATAGGGGATTAAGTTTATTGGGGCTTCCAGCCACTGGCCTGAGGAAGTTATGTTAAGGAACATGTCTATTACTGTTAAGTCTCGAACATTACGAACACCTCTACTCAGATATCCTTATCATTTATGTCAAGATTAGCTTCAAATGGGACCTAAGTTTTGAACATAAACTGTGTATCGCTTGATGACCATTAATGACCGCATTGTGTAACAATTAACCTCCTGCAGGGCCATTAATCCTTGACACGCGCCAACAACAACACCACCGCGTAATCAATATGCATGATCTAGGTAGCATTGTCTATATGACCAATGCCTGGACCTAGCATAACTAAAGCTACAAATATAAATCAATAAAGCTTGTCGAAATTGAACTACGTTTCGCCGATAAAGTAGAGAAATATAGAACAATGGTCTCAGGAAATGTTTAAGACATTTTCACATGTATGCCATGCAACACAGGTAGCTTAAGTATGGTTTGTGAGACATCGGCTGTGAAATATTTTTTCTGGTTTATACGTCGTACAAAAAGATAGCCTTGCAAATTTTATATATATAACGCTGTTGATTCTTGCATATCTTTATTATTTTTATCATAACCAATTACTCACCAAAATTAGTGGCACGTGCCCATAAAAATCCACGGTTTGATAAATTACTTTTGCGATGCCATAATCTTTAAAATATTTTTTTTTTGTAAACAAGGAAGGCACATCGGTGATAAAAAAAATATATATCTATATACAACAGTATAGCACTTAGACTGGGTTCATTTTCGGAACGACTGATGACAACATGAACTTTTCTAGACTGCAACTAAAATAACGTGTCTTGCTCTGGTTATTGTTAGACTATAGTCCAAACGAAAATAACGCGCCTTGCTCTGGTTATTGTTAGACTATAGTCCAAACGAATGTAATTGATAAAAATAAGGTCAAACACCTGCTACGGGATCTTATATAACATGTTGTGGAACATTTCCATCCGTTGATGAGATGACTAAATCTGGGCCACGTTTGCTGTGAAAAAGATTAACCCTCAATATCATTGCTGCGGAAAAAATTAACCAAGAATCGGGAATGGAATTTATTTTCTTTTATAAGTTCTGGTAAAATATGAGTCATGTCATAGTTGTGATGAATGAACTATTGTTATATTTGTTAAAGTGTTGGATAAATACATCCGCCAGTCAGCGGCATTTGGGGATCTGTATGTTTTGACTTTTTGTCACTTGTAACTCCAGCGAGTGGGTGTGGTTTTGTCATGACGTTGATTGACAGTTAAATATAAACAGTTTGACCAATCAGATGCAAAAAATACTTTAATTCTACACAGTTTTGAATGTGATCTTATTAAAAACCAATTAGTCCTATGTCAATCAAATCGGATGAGATTTATCCAATTTGAAACAAATGTATGAGAACAAAAGGCAACAATTGACATGTCTGAGAGCAGCCATTCTTAGACAAATTGATAAGTGTTTGACATCTATATCAAGGTACTGTTCCTTTGGTGATCTCAAAGTCCAAAATTGTCAGACCTCTCATTCTATGCAGATGTTTGACCTACTTTTATCAATGTACACATGATTTAAAAGTCCAGAATCTGCTTTTGTTTTTTTCGATTTCCACACATATTATTCATGCTTCATGCTTCATGACCAGTCAAAGATTCCAAAGATAATAGAAGATTCTAATGACATTCTGTCTAACACTGGATTACAGTTAGAATGTCATGGTTTGTGAATCAAATTTTAAGGTGGGTTTAAAATTTGACGAGTAACCAAATTTTTACTGTTTAATATGCAATCAATCTTTTCAAAAGAACCCCGTATATCACCAAATACATACTCATCCTGCTTATATGCCAACCGGTCGCATACAGTATAGGTTCGATCAGAATGAATCAAAACGAGATCAGATAAGTTTTTGTTTGTTTGTTTGAATGGGGTTTAACATCGTACTCAAAGGTATTTCACTTTACCCTTTAGCTCTGCGAACACCAGGGCAACAGAAACCA
>JAVFBW010171235.1:0-11136 GCA_034783835.1 Mopalia ciliata
CTATCTGCTTGATATATACAAGAAGGCAACCGGAACTACCACTGGGAGCCGCCCAGGGCTGGGGGGAGGGTCTCAGGAGGGCCTCAGGAAAAAACTGCGCTGACGCCCCCTTCGGTTATACTACTTTATGTTATAAAGGATTTCCCAAACGGATTGGTTACTCGATTTCTGTACACGCACCATCGATGCTATAATTGCTTACTATACCGGTATATGTATTTCGGGCTCTTCCGACATGAAGTCTTCAATGTTTTAAATTATTACACTCAAGTTTGTATACCTGTACAGTGACGATATATTGGAGGAAAGAAAACGCTTCCCATATAAACAAGCTCCAAGCTGAATTTGAATTTTCATTGGATTGTTTATTTAGTTGTCGAACTTATGGGTATTTGTGTAATCGCGTTTTTACATTTTTACATTCATCTTGGCATACTTACGTTTAAAAAAGTCATATTTTAAAACAAAATGCATATATATGGTTGATAAAGATAGATTTATATCAACTGTTGGTCTCGATGATTAATGACATTGTCAATGCAGCGTGATATATTTAGTTTAAGATGCTATTAACATTTTGTTTTTTGGGGTGAATGGAAGCATTTAACAATACATCAGTATTATATAAATAATTGTCTCGATCTTTATGTCACAGGTATGACAGCTTGAGCGAGTTATATTTAGATTACATTAGCATTTTTTATATGCATGAATTTTGTCATTAATCATTTAGTAAAAAAAACCTCTGCAGGGGGGTAAGAGTATCCTTAACTAAATAAAATGTATAAACTGTTATTGATAGTTTGCTTTCTTGCAGCTGTTCATGAATGCACATCTGTATCCACAAAAGTATATTTCAAGCTTTGGTTTCCCATAAAACTTTTTAACTGAACATAACTGTGTTTTCCGAATTTCCTTCCGGCTGTCCATAGATACCCTGGTTTCGAAGTGTCACATCGTTTTAGATGTGATCCAGGTGATTGCTTTCTGGTGTAACACTTTCTTAAATATAAGAACATCACCATTGCGTGGGATAAAAATATTTATACTTCTGTAAATACTTGAAGAACTTTTAGAAAAGAAATAACAGATATCCTAAACAGTGCTATTACAACTATTAGTTGTTCTAATTTCAACACTTTTAGTAAGCTTACTTGAACAGCAACAAAGTGTTAAACATAGAACTTCAAGAGCCCTCTTTAACTCTTGGGGTATAACAGTGTAAAGAATTTAAATGAGAGGTTCAACACACTCTTGATTTTATTAATATTAAAACGACTTTGACTGAAGACAAACAAGGTCTTCTTGTTTCTGAGACGGCAGCAGTGATTTCACTTTTGACATAGGAACACACCTAGAGGAGTATGAATGTTATAGAGTGGGACTATGTCGCCTGTTTCTTTCCTATTTAACGACACCACGATGTCTCTCATTTAAATCTATGTTAATTTCCGCATCAAACTAGACATTTCGTGTACCTAAAATCAAATAATTGTATAAGAAAAATAGAAATAAATCGAGCCCACAAAGTCACGGACTGTTGAACGCTTCATTTGTATTTAAAAATGGAATTAAAATGTAAGTGAACAGTCTTGCTGTAAAATACTATTACGGCGTTAATAATGGAAACGAAAATGCAATTTTGTACCACTCTTCTCAGGGTGCCTGCTCGCATGTTTTACGCTCTTGTCCATTCCTTCCTTAAATATTGCCAGCAAAAATTTTATCTGAATTTCAAATTCGTCCCCCCACATGAAACTATCATACAGATATGGCTACTTAATAGCGAACCAATTATCTGTCTTGATTGAATCAGAATGTCAGACGACACCGGCAAAATGACTGGCACGATACCATCAGTTCTTTTAACAATAACAGTAATAAAGTTGAACCAAATTTGACAAATCGGTATACCAAGAAGACAAGTCAACATTTGTATACACATGTTATACTTCTGGTGAATAATATTGTCTGACGGTAATCCTATGGGAATGAGAAACTATTTCACAATAAATGGGATACGGTTTGCAACTAGTTTTAAAATATATTGGTTTGTATAAAAAAGATGACTGTGTTATATATACAGGGAGATAGAATGGATAACGCCTAGGGTTAAAAATATTATTCCTTCGGCAAACTGGGGCAACCGCAGTTATAGAATAAATACGTCTTAAATAAATACATAATAAAATTAACATAGGCATGATTAACTGATTTAGTAACCATTGTATCATTACGAATGCTTGTATACACGTTACATCGGAGCAAGTTTCGTATTGTGGCGACATGGGCTACATTTATCAGATCTTTTATTAAATAATATCGGTAATCAGTATATTTTATGTTATTTAAAGTTATTAGTTCAATGACCAGATTCAGAGATTATTATGTTGTGAGTTAAATGGATTAATATAATTGGCTGGAAGTCTATTCTGGAACGTTATGTTTGTTTACATACCAGGCATTCAGTTCGACAATAATTGCATGTGTTGATATATTGCTTGCACGGCTCTGATAGTAAATAACAATTGCATGAATTGAATGTATATATGCATATTTCTGTCTTACCTCAATCATAGTATATTTGCTTATTTAGTTATTCCATAAATGTAGAATTTGTATCACCCAAATTCTTCGGCTGACTCGTAAGCGGCATTTTGGTATCATCTACAATTGAGACCGATTTACTGCAGCTCATGATGTGAAAAATTTAGTGTTTAAAAATATTAAACGTACTGCTGAAATCATCAGATTTTACTGCATAAATGCTTTACAAACTTATTTAAAGTTTACGGAAAGTTATGGAAATAATTGTTTGTATGGCCATGCATTATTTAGAAAACGTTTCTAGTTCCATTGGAATCAATGGAAACGTCAAAATATCCGATTAGCTAATCAAATAGCAGTGTTTCGCTAATAAGCTCCTCTCACTTTGTCTGAAAAAGTATAAAAGGCGTTTTGAGGCATAATGTCAGGTGATTTTGGTGCGAATATCCATAAGGCTGCATGCGCCAATATATTACCAAACAACCAATGTCAGGAGACGATCTCGCACAATCATACAGTCAACTTCTCTTCAAAATAACAAATCAAGCAACAGAGAGGACAACATACACACCAAGGCAGAGCACCAAGAACGTCACAATAGAGACAGCATCTAACACTATAGAGTGTATCTGAACAGCCTTCTAGAGGACGCTCAACTACAGCTGAAGATCTGACAGTGCAACGTCATAAACCAAGCTCCGCCTCCTCAGCTATGTCTCAACGCTGACACATAGAAACTGGTTTGTGTCGGTTATGTGTTGTTGGTGCTCGTTACAAAACACAGACATGTTGTATCGGTCAATCGTAATCTTATATATAATGCTGCTTTATATGTTTACCTCATGGATGAAGGGAGACAACTCCCGGTGACAATCAATCACTACGCTGTAATAGTATTCTTTGGGGGTAATAACTTGTTTCTCTGGTATTAAGTTAAGTAAAAAATATCAGCTACTTTAGCCATGTAGTTTAACTATAACAACAACAACATAATGTTAAATACTCAATCTGTTAGGTTAGACGATGTGTATTGAATCTGTTGCAAATTAATACTAAATACTAAGTAATTTGCAGCATGTGAATGATTGTTTAAATATATAAGAAGTCTGTGGTAAATTGTAGTTAATCACGAGAATAACTCTACTTAATTATTGAGTATGTTTATTTGTTTTTATTGCAGTCAATCTATGTCCATGTCTACGCTTTGCTCATGTCTATGTTGCATATGCTCATGCGGCCATATGTCTTTGCCCCGACACTACTATAATTGAATCGGTCAATTTAATCGAGAAGAAAACATTCAATGACTGATATTGTAATAAGAAGTGAAATAAAGATGTTTGGCTTTGAGACATGAATTACGTTGGAATTACTCCCTATACGAAATACATCATTGACCTTTTGGGAGATTCCTGAAAATTTATATTTATCGACCATGGACTCAGAAAAAGATGAAATGGATCCAGAGGCGTGTACAGTCATATTAGCCTCATCCCATGAAATTACGACTGTTCAGAAGACTGAGAGCTCAATTCAGCCAGAGGACAGCACGTCCCAGACGGGCGATCGGAGGTCATCTGCAGGGAGGAGTCATCGATCGTCAGTATCTTCTATAACATCGTCTCGGATACGCGAGGAACAACGACAAGTTGAATTAATAACAAAGAAGGCAGCTTTAAAGAGAAAACAACAGCTGGCACTTGCCAAGTTGAAACTGAAGCTTGAGGAGGAAGAACTAAACCTCAACACGGAAATTGAAATCGCAAAAGCTAGAACACTTGTATTACATGTAGATCAATTCGGCACTCATATTCATAATCGTCGCTCATATACGAACTTTAGTGATTTTGTTACACCAGTCGTTTCTAAATCCAAAGAAATCACACACCAATTAAATACTGTAGATTCTTCAAATCACTATAATGCAGTTAATATAACATATCAGCGGTCACCCACACACGATATGTTTTTAAACTTTGATAAGACTGACACAACGAATAATGCTGATACAGTTGGTAATGACAAATCCTCATGTTATAGTGGTCAAAAGGACAGCAAGTTTGTCAATCAGTATAGTCGGGGTAGTCAATCTATCAAATCAATACATAATGGTTATCAGTCTACACCCGTCAACACAGTAAATCGAAAATCGACTTCAATGCATGAACAATTAGACGGTTATGTTAACCCCTCATCTTACATTAACCCTTCGAATACAGATCATGATAATATGTCTTTGCATGGTGAATTATCAAACAATGTACATCCTGTTGTAAATGTTTCTAATGATATGCATGATATGTTACTTCATCCTTATCCTTGTGCATTGAATTTTAGCCAAGGTGATAGTCTTATCACAAAACCAGCAGAAATGGCTATTGTTTCTGTTGTATGTCAATTACCCAAAGATAAAGAAATTATTTGCTGATCCAGTAGAGTATCCGCGTTTTATACGCCAATTTAAGACCGAAGTGGTGAGGAATGCGGAAGATTCTGATGAATGTATGAACTATCTAGATCAATTCACTGCCGGCGAGGCGCACAAAATCGTTAACGGATTTTCTTACTTAGGCGCTGACAGGGGTTACCCTGCTGCGCTCAATGAACTTAATGACCGGTATGGACATACTGAGGTTGTGGCCAATGCATTTGTGAAACGGGTATTGGAGTGGCAGACTATTAAAGCCGATAACCCGAAATTGTTAGACGACTTCGCCATTTTCTTGGGCGAATGTGAAAATGCCATACAGTGTGACGCGGTAAAAGAGCTGCAATATCCTGAGAATATGAGAAGAATTGTGGCTAAACTGCCTTTCCACTTCCATGGCAAGTGGCGTAGCGCGGTGCAAAGACTTCGAGATGGTTCAAAGCCTATTGTATTTCGAGATCTCGTCCATTTTGTAAAGATTGAATCTAGAAAGGTGAACTGCACTACATATGGTCGTGACGCGATGCGAACGGACAGTTGACTCGTTGATAAGCCAAAATCGACTCAACATACGTTCCAGACTAATAGAACAGTTTCCAGGTCATTCAAACTTCCTCCTCCTACTGGGAAAAGAATGAGGATCACATTGGGCACTATGGGGGAACCTAAAAAATTCTCTACTGATGCTATCCACGATTTGGAAGTGAGTGACCTTCAACTGTATCACACTATAACTTTGCCTCGGATTTATACCAAGAACAAAATCCCTGTTTCGAATAGCCATATTCCCACGGCTAATGATGTTTCCACCTGGCCTCACCTACAAGACATAAATATACCTGAAATACATTAAGGTATTGGCTTACTTTTCGGCAACAATGTTTTCGATGCATATACCCCCCTTGAAGTTAAAACTGGTCCACTGGGAAGCCCATATGCTACTAAATCCCGACTTGGCTCTATTTTATGGGGAGTAGTTCGACCAAAGCTGAAAGAAAAATCAGAGTTTATTGTGAATAAAACATCCATTGTTGCGATTGAAAAGGTTGAAGAAATACTGGACTTAGACACCCTTGTTATAAATTGTTAAAAGCTGGAAGCGTTGGTTAACTGATTTACCCAGACTGTCTGAATTAAAACTATCTAGATGCTATAAGCGTAAAAACTTTGAACCCGTAGCACACAGACATATTCACGTATTTTCTGATGCCAGCGACCAAGGTTATGGAGGCTGTGCTCTACATGAGACTTGAAAATGAAAATGGCGATATTGATTGCTCATTCGTGCTCTCTAAATCACGGGTTTCTCCGTTGAAGAAGATAACAATACCTGGAATGGAGTTGACAGCAGCCACAATTGCAACTGGTTTGAGCAAGATGGTTACAATAGAAATTAATTGTAAGTTTCACAAAATACTGTTGTGGACGGACAGTACCTCAGTTTTGCGGTACATCAAAAAGGAATCGTCCAGATTTCACACCTTCGTAGCCAACATAATCAATTTGATACGAGAAGCATCCTCTGCCAATCAGTGGCACTACATTGACTCAAAAACAAATCCTGCTGACATTGCTTCCAGAGGAACAACAATGACGAAACTACTTGAAAATGACGCCTGGATAAGAGGGCCGGCATTTTGTGGCTACCAGAAAGTGAACGGCCTCGCCATTATTGTATTCCTGACTTATCAGATACAGATCCAGAAGTGAAGATAAACTGTTTTACCGACAATAGTTAGACCTTCAACTGAGGAGATCAGTCCAGGACCAACGCAACATACACAACAAACAAAAAACAGGAGATCCTTACAAGAACTAAATCAACTGTTGAAGAAAGTTCATCTAACAGCACAAATATGTTTACAAGCAGCGTTGTCCCTGATTAGGTACGAACAAAGGCGACACTTTAGCCAAGAAATAAACAGTTTGATGAAAGGAGAACAGAATTTAAAATCAGCTGTCATAAAAACAAATTCTCTATATATGCTTGATCCAGTTTTCACCAACGAAGTTCTCAGAATAGGAGGGCGTTTGGATCGATCAACGATTCCCTTTGAATCAAGACATTCGGTTATTGTTCCGAAAGGGTCCAACTTGTCTTGTCTTATTATACAAGATGCGCACATTCGTGCCGGTCACATGGGGAGAAACTCAACATTGAATACATTTCGTCAGTGGTATTGAGTTATTGGGTCCAGTTCGACACTTAAATCTCTTTTATCTAAATGCGTCATCTGTCGAAAATACCAGTCTCCTGCCTGTGAACAGAAGATGGCTGACTTGCCCCCAGAGCGAATTAACCCAGACCAGCCTGGCTTCACCCACGTCTGTATGGATTAATTCGGGCACTTTGAGATAAAGCGTGGTTGTTCCAACTTAAAGCATTATGGTGTCATTTTCAACTGTCTGGCAAGTCGAGCAGTTTATCTAAAGGTATCTCATTCCCTGGACACACAGTCGTGTATTCAAGCTGTCCGCAGGTTCATTGCCAGAAGAGGACCGGTCGAAACACCAGCATTCTCTTCTACACCAGCAAGTATCGAAGCTTGATGACGAAAGTTTGCAGACCTTTTTCTGTGAGATAGAAAACATCTTAAACGGACGTCCACTTACATAAATTCCCACGAGTTATAAAGATCTGGAAGCCTTGACCCCCCAACCACCTTCTGCTACAACGATCCGGAGAAAAACTTCCGCCTCGAATATTTGATTCCTCAGAAAATTATCCTCGTCGTAGATGGTGTCCAGTACAGTACCTCTCGGATTTATTTTGGAAGAGATGGATAAAAGAGTACTTACCGCTTCTGCAACAACGTCAGAAGTGGATCAGATCAAGAAGGAACACATCTGTTGGCGACCTAGTTCTCATTGTCGATAACAGCCCAAGAAATTCCTGGTCTCTAGCTAGAGTTTTGGAACCTATTCCTGACAAGAAAGGTTTGGTGAGAATGGCTAGAGTGAGAACTGAGAACTCTGTTCTTCTTCGCCCAGTTGATAAACTGTGTTTGATCTTAGAGGCAGATCGATAAGAATTTGATTCTGTCTTGTTGACCAACAGGCACAAGTCCTGTATAGATTTAAATTGTTTGACCTTTTGTGAATATTGTATAAATGTGTTCATTGTTTCACACAATTAGAGGGCCGGAATGTATCGGTCAATCGTATTATTATTATAATGCTGCTATATATGTTTACCTCGTGGATGAAGGGAGACAACTCCCGGCGACTTAATCAATCACTACGTTGTTCATACGTATCGAATTGGCTGCGCACAGAATTTAGCTCTCGCTATGTAATGATACCGAGCCCCATAAAACGGTAACTATAGTCTTTAAAGATCATTGTTTGTGTAATTAAGATTAAGAAAGTAGTATTCTTTGGGGTAATAACTTGTTTCGTGTAGTATTAAGTTAAGTCAAAGATATCAGCTGCTTTAGTCCTGTCGTTTAACTGTAACAACAACAACATAATGTTAAATACTCTATCCGTTTGGTTAGACGATGTGTATCTGATCTGTTGTAAATTAATACTATACTAAGTGGATAACGATGGTTATTTGCAACATGTAAATGATTGTTTAAATAGATAAGAAGTTTGTGGTAAATTGTGGTTAATCACGAGAATAAGTCTACTTAATTACTAAGTATGTTTATTTGTTTTTATTG
This sequence comes from Mopalia ciliata, assembly GCA_034783835.1. Taxonomy (NCBI): domain Eukaryota; kingdom Metazoa; phylum Mollusca; class Polyplacophora; order Chitonida; family Mopaliidae; genus Mopalia; species Mopalia ciliata. The sequence goes on from JAVFBW010171235.1 coordinate 8,641, forward strand.
CAGTCAAGCTATGTCCATGTCTACGCTATGCTCATGTCTATGTTGCATATGCTCATGCGCCCATATATCTTTGTTCCGACACTACTATGATTGAATCGGTCAATTTAATCGAGAAGAAAACATTTGATGACTGATATTGTAATAAGAAGTGAAATAAAGATGTTTGGATTGAGACATTGAATTACGTTGGAATTACTTGGTACACGAAATACACCTACAATCGCGGGAAATCAGCACCGGTATTTAATTACAATTTGATTGTTCTTTGTTTAAATAACACCGTTAAAATCTGTCAATCGCGTTAGCCAGCTTTTCCTAGCGAAACACAGATTGAAGTCATATAGCAATCGCTCTTCACCAAAACAAAAGTCTTAAGAACAAATAAATACAGGATTCAAATAAATATAAAACAACAAGACCTGTTGAGAAATCTAACAGCCAAACGTTTTTTTAAATAATATATTTTCAGTTTTAAAAATTTCGCACACAGTTCCAATTACTTGTTCATTAATTGATACCTCTGCAATTAAAATCGTGCCTGAAGTTTATGCCCATAAAAGCAGATTCAGACAATCATGACGTAGATTTCTCTTAGTACAACGCCATTACTTCGTAAAAACTTCGAAAATTCGTAAAAACCACCCTCCCACCACACAGTGACATGTAACTGAGGTGAGACCAATAGACTAGAACCCGTGAACGGTATATCGAAGTGGGATTAATGTGTAAGCGCTAATCCACTTAACGATTGCTGCGAGGCTGTCAGGTGTCAACTTGAGCTACACAAAAAGCACTTATTTGAAAATCGTTAAAAAATTTATAAAAAATAAAATAAAAAACCAAACACAAATGAATAAATAAACTAAAAAAGACACAATAGTTGGAACGATAGTTACTACCTTTACACGGTGGGTTCTTCTCGGTGCTTAGTTGATGATTATCTATTCCGGGATTGAAAGTCTTTGAACAGAAAAAGACAGGTCGATGATATGTCGCTTGTTAATTACGACAGATGAGAGTGCAATAAGAAGCTTGCGTCGGTTGTCTATTATGGTCTCCAGTGAAATCGTTCTTCTCTACGACTCTTACCCTTTTTTGCCATTGATTGATTATTTCATTATTGGACCATCTTTCGTTGACATTAAAACCTATAGTGTTAATTAAACTTTAACTGCAATCGTTTGAAACGAGTGCGAGTGTGGATCCCGTCAACTCTCGTCACTTACTTCTCTGTTAGACAAGGCTTTAGATTTTTCCACAGAGTGATCACGAAACAATATAAAACATACTGTCTGTCCATACACAGAAACCAACACACGCTGCCTGTCAAGTAATCAAAAACAAACCAGACAACGTGTAAATATACATAAACTAATACATGGTTGCTCTCAATATACTGTAATATAGAAACAAACACATGCTGCCTGTCAATATACTGTAATACAGAAACCAACATATGCTGCCTGTCAATATACTGTAACATAGAAACCAACTCATGCTGCCTGTCAATATACTGTAATACAGAAATCAATACACGCTGCCTGTCAATATATTGTAATACAGAAACCAGCATATGCTGCCTATCAGGTAATCAAAAACAAACCAGACAACGTGTCAATATATAGAAACCAACACATGGTGCCTGTCAGTATACTGTAATACACAAACCAACACATGCTACCTGTCAATATACTGTAATACACAAACCAACACATGCTGCCTGTCAATATACCACAATACAAAAACCAACACATGCTGCCTGTCAATAAACTGCAATACAGAAACCAACACATGCTGCCTTTAAATATACTGTAATACAGAAACCAATACACGCTGTCTGTCCACATACTGTAATATAGAAACCAACACATGCTGCCAATCAATATACTGTAATACAGAAACCAACACACGCTGCCTGTCAATATACTGTAATATAAAAACCAACACATGCTGCCTGTCAATATACTGTAATACAGAAACTAACACATGCTGCCTGTCAATATACTGTAACATAGAAACCAACACATGCTGCCTGTCAAAATACTGTAATACAGAAATCCATACACGCTGCCTGTCAATATATTGTAATACAGAAACCAACATATGCTGCCTATCAGGTAATCAAAAACAAACCAGACAACGTGTCAATATATAGAAACCAACACATGATACCTGTCAGTATACTGTAATACACAAACCAACACATGCTGCCTGTCAATATACTGTAATACACAAACCAACACATGCTGCCTGTCAATATACTGTAATATAGAAACCAACACATGCTGCCTGTCAATATACCATAATACAAAAACCAACACATGCTGCCTGTCAATAAACTGTAATATAGAAACCAACACATGCTGCCTGTCAATATACTGTAATATAGAAACCAACACATGATGCCTGTCAGTATACCGTAATACACAAACCAACACATGCTGCCTGTCAATATACTGTAATACACAAACCAACACATGCTGCCTGTCAATATAC